>JAFEMH010005321.1:0-168321 GCA_022495995.1 Adenophora triphylla var. japonica
TTCACATAGCCTTCAATCATTGCACTCCATGAAATTACATCTCTGTCAGACATTTCATCGATCAGCTTCTGCGCATGCTCCACTCCAGTATCTATATACATAGATAAAAGTGAGTTCTGAACTGAAAAGATAGCCCAAACCCCACTTCGGATTATGCATCCCTGTATCTTCATCCCATCGGATAAAGCTCCAAGGTTACGACATGCTTGAAAAATAAGCACCAAAGTCGATACATTAGGTTTAAATCCTGCCACTCGAGCTTGTGTAAATGACCACAATCCTTCCTTGAAATCATCTTGATCAAGGTGCCCACGGATGATTATGTTCCAAGAAACAGAGTCTCCACGCATAAGAGTATTAATGTTGTAAAGTTGAAGATATGGGTTATCAAACATGACATATCTAGACCAATGAGTTTTGTACTTAGCGATTGCAAGATCCAAACATGGCTTGTAATGTACAATAGCCGCATTCTCACTTGAGACTGAAGGTCTCGAGTTCGAGTCACCAATGGGGGGAATATGGGAACATATGTTGATCCTCTAATAAAAAGAAAAAAAACAAAAGCCGCATTCTCTATTTGTGTTTGATTAAGAACCGGATCGTATCCAAGTCCCAAGACATGCCAGCCTGGATCAAGAGGATGTGTCAGGTTATAGAAAATTATCAATCCGGGAGGCAGAGTGTCGAGTTTCCAAAGAGTTCGGTCCTCATTCTGCAAAATAATGTTGCTCCGGTTAGATTGTGAATCGTATTAAAGTTTTCTTTAAATACAAGTAACGTAAAAAAGCAAGAGACTTTTCCACGACTAAAGGGTACATGCAGTTGAAAGCCTAACATGTTATAATTCTTATAATACCAAACATGCAACAATAAATACGAACACAGCAATATAATTATCGCAGAAATATACGGTACTGAAAATTAGGTGTCGAACATACGCACATAAGATTTGTTGTGAATGAGAGAGTTGGGAGTGCACTGGACAAGCGACGTAACAAAATACAAATCACTAATATCTTCATTCATAGACTTTCAAAATAAAGGAAAGATAAAGAGAAAGACCGAGATAGGATTTTACTTCTAACAACGCCTTACTAATCTAGTTAAGTGATTCCCAGATCACTCTCAAATGTTAACAAGAGGACATATCCAAACTCCAAATAACACTGGCAGATAATTTAAATTTTGAAGGTCTTTTTGTATTTGATGCTACAAGATTCATTTAACTAATGAGCTTAACGGAACCCTCAAGTTGACATGAGTAATTAAAAGTTGACAACTATATTGGATGCACATACACTCAATACTTTCACGCATTTAATAAGAAGCATTTTCTTGTGGTCTTGTGTTCAAGTCACATGGTGTGCTTTTTTTTTTTTTTCCACAAACCAGAGTCACAGACAATGGTATGCAACACGCAAAGGTTCAGAAAGAAAATTGCATGTCAAATTCTGATCATTATATATTCCTACACATTTAACCACGCAGTGTCATGATGTTACAGAAGGAAAAAAAAAAATTAGAAGAGTTCATTTAGCTATTGATGATAGAAAATGAAAGTGAAACCGGGAAGAGATATCTTATTACCATATCTTGCCAGCGGTGATATATCCCAGTGACGTTGCGCTTTATCCGTTCAGATCAAACATATGCATGCCCTATGCCCAACCACACGTATATGGATCAAAATTCTGGGAGATCTTTGGGTAAGAAAAGTTCAAATACTTGTCAAACCTATGGAAGCTCTCCTTACAGGTCTCCACTGCACCATTCACCATCCCTTGCAGATCAACGGACTATAGAAAGTCAGATCCTTCTGAACTACAACTCTTTGATTCTCGAAACCCAGTGGGAGAGTTTTGAACCTGATGACATGGTCGGAAAATGCATTTACAGTGGAAACAAAAATACAAGAACTCGGTTCAAGAAATCTGAAAAGATCCATATATAGAAACCCAATACTTTATGGGCTTCATAGTTCTCTATTTCAGTTTCAAAATTGTTACTTTGCTGTTCGCGAATGAAACTAGGAAAGCCTGCCCATGAATAGTTATAGATATGGCAATACTACCATCTAAATTTCACAAAGTCGCTAGAAGCAAAAGCTAAATCAAGTCCCTGTAGGGTACTGAAAACCCACTTTTATTTCTGTATACAACAACAACAACAAAGCCTTAGTCCCAAAATAATTGGGGTCGGCTAACATGAATCCCCATATGTCATCGTGTAAAAAGGTTGTAAAGTTGAAGATATGGATTATCAAACATTACATATCTTTGACCAATACGTTTTGTACTTTGTGATTGCAAGATCCAACCATGGCTTGTAATTCCCATTGTAATGGACAACAACCGCATTCTCTATTTGTGTTTGATTAAGGGCCAGATCGTATCCAAGTCCCAAGACATGCCAACCCCGATCAAGAGGATGAGTCAGGTTATAGAAGGTTATCAATCCAGGAGAGAGTACCGAGTTTCCAAAGAGTTATGCCACGTACTAACACTTTGTTTACAATTAATGCAATGTACCACAAAGTTACCACTTAATGCAACGTACTTGTCAAATTTGTTTCAAATAATGTAACGTACTTCAAAGTACATTGCATTATTTGAAACGAAAATTGCATTATTTGAAACGAATTTGACAAGTACGTTGCATTAAGTAGTGATAACTTTGTGGTACATTGCATTAATTGCAAAAAACACTAAAGTATGATGCATATTTTGGTCATTCGCCCTTCAGCAAAGTAATGTGGCTCCAGTTAGATAATGAATTATATTTAAGTTTTCATCTTATAACCCAAACATGCAACAATTCATACATACACACAATATAATTAGAAATGTACAGTATCAAAAATTAGTTTCGGATACGCACATGAGATTTGTTGTGAATGAGAGAGATGGGAGTGAACTGGACAAGTAACATGGAAAAATACAAATCACTAATCTCTTTTCCTCATAGACTTTTAAAATAAAGGAAAGATAAAGAGAAAGACGGAGGCATAGGATTTTCCTTTTAACAATGCCTTTCTAATCTAGTTGCCAAATGATTCACAGATCACTCGCAAATGTTTAACAAGAGAACATATCTGAACTCCAAATTGCTTTAGCAGATAATTTTAATTTCAAAGGTCATTTTTGTATCAGATGCTACAAGATTCGTTCAACTGAAGAGCTTAACAGAAAACAATAAAATTCCTGTAACATAATCATAATTTCCCTCAAGTCGACAGGAGTTTTAAAAGTTGACAGCTATGTGATCATTAATAGGCTCTTAGCCAATTAGACTACATTACTCAGAGACAGACGGATTCACGCTATCTATATTGGGTGCACACACGCAATACTTTTGCACATTTAATAGAAAGCATTTTCTTGTTCAAGTATATTTACAAAGAGTGAACCCCATAATCAAATAGTTTATCTAGCTTAGTTGATAAAGCACAAGGCTTTTTAACTTGTGGTCTTGGGTTCAAGTCCCATCGTGTGCGTTTTTGTTTTTTTTTTCCACAAACCAGATTCACAGACAGTCTTATGCGACACGCAAATGTTCAGAGCGTAAATTGCATGTCAGATATCTGGATCATTATATGTCCCTACACATATAACCACGCAGTGTCATGATGTTACAAAAGGAAAAAAGAAAAGTTTAAAAGAAAAATTTTTAAGTGTTCATTTAGCTATTGATGATAGAAAATGAAAGTGAAACCGGGAAGAGATATTTTCTTACCATATCTTGCCAACGATGATATATCCCAATGATGTTGTGCTTTATCCACTGCTTCAGACCAAACATATTCATGTCATATGTCCAACCACACGCATTTGAAACAAAATTCTGGGACATCTTTGGGTTAGAAAAGTTCAAATATTTGTCAAACCTATGGAAACTCTCCTTACAGGTCTCCACAGCACCATTCCCCATCCCTTGCAGATCAACGGACCATAGAGGAGTCAGATCCTTTTGAACTATAATGTCATCATCCAGAAACAGGATTTTATCCAGCTTTGGGTAAATTTCTGGAAGGTAAAACCTCAAATGATTCAACATGGATAAGTACTTTGGATTCCTTGATTGTCAGACCCAATGGTAAAAGATGATGTTTGATGGGCCTTAGAGTAATATTCTTTCTTTCGGGCAGATTCGACCTGCCGAAGAACGGGACAATAAGAAGCATTCAGCCATGTGAAATCATCTACATTCTGAACTTGGATTGCAGCACTTCCAGGAGGATTGATGAAAAAACACATTTTCATTGATGCAAAGTTCAATTATCAGTCACAATGTGGAAAACAAGTTTTTCAGGCTCCTTTGCATGAAGCAGTGTTGAATTCACAATCACAACAGCAGATGTAGCAAGAACGTTATCAGAAAAGATGGCATGATGGTAGAGAGAAGAATCCTTTGCTGTCAGGGAACTCCTTGTGTTCATCGCCCTGAAGGTAAAAGTCTGTTGTGAGCACTAAAGGAAGACAATGCAAAGGCATGGGAACTGTTTTTGTTTGCAGCCAGCTGTATCAAAAAGCCACTCTTTTTCCTCTGTGCATTAACATTCGCCTCTGTTGACTGAAGCATAGCCCTTAACTTTCTCGCTACTACGATACAATCATAAAACTGGTCCTTTGCTAAAGACAATATATGAACCAATTCTTTTGCTCGATCAAGAGCACTGGAATAATGAAGAAACAGTAACTTCGGATAAGAACCAAGATTTAGATGTATATTATGTTGACAAAATACAACAAAGAAAGCAAATACCTTGGCTCAAGTTCACCGTCAGAAGTTGCTTCTCCAATTGATTTTTGACTTTTTCTGGAATGCTTAATTAGAGAATCATGGAGAGGACTTGCATTCTTAGCTTTTGCAATCTTTGCGTAAGCTTTGGCCATTATGATCTGGTCACTCATAAGTTTCAAAGTAGAATCAGATTTTGGATTTTCATATTCTTTTCTCCAAATACCATATTTACCGGCTTTGACACTGATGTCAAGCTCTTTAGCTTGTTTGACCGCAGCTGCTTGTATCTGAATCACAGTCTCCTTGTCTTGTTTCATTAATTCGGCGCCACGACGATCCCTCCTTTCCTGGCGCAACCTCTGAAGTGCAAGAAAGAGTCATGATCTCAAAATCAAAACGTATTCTAAATAACAAAAGCTACAAAATGATAGTAAAAGAACTTTAATATGGCACCCGGCGCTTGAGCTTTGCTGGGTGTAAAGGAGATATTTCTTCACGCGGCAGTTCACCGTCGTCGGCGGCTAATGAACCAGCTAAATGTTCATCTGTAGACTGTCATTGCTGTTTTCAGCTATCATTTCAGGCTGAATTGGACCTTCTTGTGTCTGTGAAAATAAAACAAATGAATAAAATTGCAAACCACTGTCAAAAACCAAACATATGAATGTCAACTTCCTGAAAAAGGAAAAAAAAAATAATAGATGTGTTCTAATTTAAAGCATTATATATAAACCTCAGGATCCTCTGTCGGTTCATGATTATTATCAATAGGATTTTTCCAGACCCAGGAAGCAGAGTCCTTATATTTCATATTCCCAATTCGAGCAGCACCAAATGTGTCTGTGTATGTCGCAATTATATCAATATCCTGCATAAATTGGATGGAGAAAGGCATTATTGTACTGACACTCACCGTCGAGAAAAAGAAAGAGCTACCTTCTCATTTGGATGATTCCCAGCTGTTGCAGCAGATTTTGTGTAACCTTGTTCCTGTTCAGCCATCTTCAATCAGAAAGTGCCAACATTTTGCAATACAACAACTGATGCTAGTGACAAAACAAAGTGATTTCTTGTACACGATACTCTATTCGTCCCAAAATAAATGTCATAGTTGACAAGTCAACATTTTTACCTCTTTTTATTTTTTTCTAAATTGCCCTCAATCATTTTACACATCTCCGCTTTAATATCAGCTTAAAAGGCAAAAGAGTAACACTACAAATAAGTACTACTCCCTCCGTCCCTAAATGAATGTCCAAATTTCACTTTGAGGGACATTTTCAACAATGTGGAACTTAAGAATTTTTAGTAACATTAAGTACGTAAAAACCCTCAATGATCTCATTATATTGCATCGCAAGTCTATGTGTGAATTAGAACTTGTTATATGATGAGGGAGGAATTGGTAACTTCCCCAAAATTTGGACATTCATTTAGGGACGGAGAGAGTACATCCTAAGTCGACAATGCCTTTTACATGAGTTAGTTTTTAAGTGCCTACATTAAGAAAGAGAAGTTTAGGGAGACGACAAAACATTGTTTCCTATTTTAGAAATGCAACATTTATTTTGGGACGGTCCAAAATAGTAAGTGCGACATTTATTTTGGGACGGAGGGAGTACATCAGAATATTTGCCTAGCTGAAGTTCACAGGACGAAGTTATCATACAAGAATGACTATGGGAATTAGAGTGGTCATAAATTCACCTCATACTTTCCAATATTATAAGAGTAAAAAAATATCTTGATATTAAGGCTGACACCATATTCCTAATGCAAGAAAAGAGAACAATTCTATGAAACTTGAAAAAAAAAAAGCCCAGCAATTGGTCCTTCATCATAACAAGAAACTTAAAGGCTAAGGCCAGAAAGGTTGCAGATGAAGAAACTGAAAATATATGCATCAGAGTTTGGCTAAATTGCTAGGATACACAAACTCAACTCAGTTCCGGTACTCATTATTCAGGGACGAAAAAAGAGTAGAATTTGCATATTTTCAATAATGAAGTAGGTTCTGACTGTGTGTGCAGAAAATATACAAACATCATATGATGAATGAGATTATGCAGACACAATACATTGAAATATATATTGTGTCAATAGCCTTAAAAAAGAATAATGTAATGTAACCTCACGAAAAGATAAGAAAGAGACCTTTTGTCAACACATTGAGGACAATCGAACAAGGGCCAATCTCCTTTGAACTCTCTTTGACTGAAGAAAACAGAAAACAGAAAACAGAGAATTATACAAAGTAAAAATAGTGCTGGTCGGATGAAAATTTATAGTAACTTACATAACTCAAGCTGTTAAATTAGCTGGCATATCTGCTCCAACTAATGCAATATGAATCATGACATGTGTGGATACAGCAAGTGAGCTTGAATATTATTAATGATTAAGCCATATGCAAACCCACCAAGGATTTATCCTTGCCTGTCCCAAGTCAGGATAAAGGGCGAGGGTTGCGGTAGGCATGTGACAGCCAGCGTAAAAATTTTGTCACATTAACATGACATGAATCGAAATATGAATATCGTTGGGGCGTTTCCTCAGCAGCGACGCGCTACACTTCAAAGACCTGGGTGTAGTGATAAGTATGCAAAGGTTGCTAGGTCGTCGCCCGGAAGCGACGCGCCATCTCTTCGCCCGGGGGTGGTGTCAAATAGGCAAGGGTGCGCTACACTTCAAAGACCTGGGTGTAGTGATAAGTATGCAAAGGTTGCTAGGTCGTCGCCCGGAAGCGACGCGCCATCTCTTCGCACGGGGGTGGTGTCAAATATGCGAGGTTCCCGCATTGCGGACGAGTGCGGGTAAAGAAGCTAGTCCATGGTAGGTGTAAGGGTAGTGGGATGCGCTTTGGAACTTCGAACATTGGATCATTGACGGGGAGATCGGCGAGGTGGTGGAAGTTATGAGGAGGAGGAAGATTCACATAATGTGTCTACAGGAAACTAAGTGGGTTGGAGAGAAAGCAAAAGAAATATCGCCTTGGGGTTTTAAGCTTTGGTACTCAGGAAAGGATAAGGGTAGAAATGGAGTGGGTATCATTATTGATAAGGAGTATATTAATGATGTGGTGGAAGTGTACAGGAAGAGTGATCGAATTATGGGCATTAAACTGGTGATACGTGATGAGATTATAATTATCATTTCCGCCTATGCACCACAAGTAGGGTTGGATGCATCTATTAAACAAGTGTTCGGGAAGATTTGGAGGAGGTAGTGCAACGAGTACCTAGTGGTGAGAAATTAGTGATTGGTGGTGATACGAACGGGCGTGTGGGGTCTAGTCGACATGGCTTTGAGAGCATACGTGGAGGTTTTGGTTTTGGAGAGAGGAATGAAGCGGGAAATAGTATCCTGGACTTTGCGTTGGCATATGACTTGAGTATAATAAACAACTTGGTTCAAGAAGAGAATCTCACTTGGTGTCTATAGGAGTGGAGGTAATGCGAGTCGGATTGACTTCTTCTTAGTAAGAAATACTTGTAGAAAGAGTTATACGCATTGCAAGGTTGTTCTGTGAGAGCACAAAGAACTCAACATAGATCGCGGTACTTGATTTTCGAAGTAAGAGAATTTCGAGGAAGAGAAAATCACGGGTAGGCCCTGGAATCAAGTGGTGGAGACTTGAGGGAAAATCAACCGAAATTTGTAGCTAAGATGGTCGATACCGTTATTTGGTCGGATAATATGGAGGATATGGATATAGATTCGACTTGGACTAAGATGGTACATACCATAAAGGAGGTGGCGAAAGATGTCCTTGGAGAATCTAGAGGAAATGGGCCACCAAGTAAGGACACATCATGGTGGAACGAGGAAGTCAAACAAGCAATTTAGGGCAAGCGAGAATGCTACAAATTATTCGGGAAATGTAGGAGCGACGAGAACTATGAGAAGTATAAGGAAGCTAGAAGAGATGCTAAGAAAGCAAAGAAGAGACGCAAAGAGCAAAGGTGAATCGAAACTTTATGATAAGTTGGATACAAAAGAAGGGGAAAATGACATCTGACTCGCTCGTATGAGGGATAAGAGGACACGAGATATTGGGACGGTTAAATGTGTGAAGGATGTAGACCGAAGAGTTTTAGTCGGGGATAAAGAGATAAAAGATAGATGGAGTTCGTACTTTGATAACTTGTTGATGGCGGTCGAAGCAGGATGTTGGAGATTTAAATATCTCTTCGAGTATGGTTAATCGAGATTTTATGCGGAGAATTCGAAAGAGTGAAGTGGAAATGGCAATGAAAAAGATGAGATTGAAGAAAGCCGTTGGACCGAACGGTATACCAATTGAGGTTTGGAGATGTTTCGGGAAGAGTGGAGTAGATTGGTTAACAACGATATTTAACAAGATATGGAGAGTTAACACAATGCCGTTGGAGTGGCGGAAGAGTACTACGATCCTTTTGTATAAGAATAAAGGTGATGTCCCAAGATTGTGCCAACTATCGGGGATCAAACTAATGAGCCATACTATGAAACTTTGGGAAAGAGTGATTGCCTGAAAGTGAGAAAAATCGTGGATATTTCGGATAACCAATTTGGGTTTATGCCACGAAGATCGACTATGGAGGCAATATATCTTATGAGACAAACCATGGAGAAATATCGGGATCGAAAAGAAAGATTTGCATATGATTTTCATTGATTTGGAGAAGGCGTATGATAAAGTGCCAAGAGAGGTACTTTGGTGGGCATTAGCAAAGAAGGGTGTTTCAAAGAAATATATTGATATTATCGAGGACATGTATAATGGAGTTAGTACTTGTGTACGGACTAGTGTTGGGAAAGGCGAAGAGTTCCCTATAAAGATTGGAGTGCATCAAGGTTCCGCACTTAGCCCCTTTCTTTTGCTTTGATAATGGACGAATTGACGAGGTCACCCAAGATGATATACCAAAGTGTATGCTGTTCGCGAGATGATATTGTCTTGATTGATGAGACAAGAGATGGTGTTGAAAGTAAATTGGAGTTGTGGAGACACACTTTGGAATCTCGAGGTTTTCGATTAGCGAAGCAAGGCGAATATTTGGAGTGTAAGTTTAGCGAGTTGGAAGTAGGGAGGCAGGGGCGGTCACATTTGATGGAAATATTATCCAAGCTTCTGAGTTTTTTCGCTATCTTGGATCCATTATTCAAAAGGATGGAGAATTAGATGGAGATGTGGCTCATAGGATTAAAGCAGGTTGGTTGAAGTGGAAGAGTGCTACAGGGTTTCTATGTGATCGCGGCATGCCCAATAGATTAAAGGGAAAATTCTACCGCACGGCAATTAGGCCGGCATTGCTTTACGGAACCGAATGTTGGGCCGTGAAACAGTGTCACGTGCATAAGATGAATGTGGCGGAGATGCGTATGCTTCGATGGATGTGCGGTCATACAAGAAAGGATCGATTGGGGAATGAGGTGAACAGAGGTAAAGTAGGAGTTGCGCCCATTGAGGATAAAATGAGGGAAAATCGTCTAAGGTGGTTTGGACATGTGAGAAGGAGACCGAGTGATGCACCGGTTAGGAGGCCGGAATAGTGGAGAAATGATAAAATGGCGAGGGGTAGGGGAAGACCCAAACAAACTTGGATTAGAGTAACTGAAAATGATATGAGTTTACTTGGAGTGGATGAAAGTATGGTGTTGAAGAGGCCGGAGTGGAGGGCAAAAATCCATGTGGGGGGTTGATTTTTTTTTTTTTTATATATTATTATTATTTATTTATTTATTTATTTATTTTTATTTTATTTTTTATTATTATTATTTATTTATTTATTTATTTTTTTTTTTTCACGATGACATATGAGGATTCATGTTAGCCGACCCCAAATTATTTTGGGACTAAGGCTTTGTTGTTGTTGTTGTTGTTGTTGGCCATATGCCACTAGTAAAAGGAAAGTTGAGCAAGAGTCAAATGGTTACAAACCCTTATCAAGAAAGTATCTTGAGAAGGACAAGTTATCAAGTTGTCCTAGATCTCTGGTAATAATGCTAAGCTACCCAAAGTACCAACATGATCATCAATATGGCCATAACTAGACAAGATTACTAGAATGATCTAGCCGAACTTATTTCTTAGTCCACGAAACCCCTTGAAAACTTGTGGATATTTATGGGATCACCAAATTGTATAAATGTATAGCTCCAATGCCGAAGCCAGGATTCAGTGTTCATAGATGCCATGCACATTTTTTTAAACAAATTAATTGTTATTCAAACATGATGCTATTCATATGTTAAAGCATTAATTTAATCTTATTGGCCATTCATGCAGTGATAATAAGGGAAAAAGTTCTCTTGAGGACCCCACTATGCTATCTCCCAAGAAAACAACCAAAGTCCATTAAAGCAGTAGTGAAAGTTTCACAAAGGGTACTACACTGGCTTCCCATTGGATGGCTCTTTTACGCTAAGAAATGGTTAAAGTTACCCAATGAGCTGTGAAGTTGTGAACTCAAACTTATCATAGAAGATATCCATGCAAACTCACCCAATAGTCTACTATAAATATATGCACATGTTTCTTCTACAGGGCATGATAGACACCTAAAGGATTTTTAGTAAGTCCCCACCCAGTGGCAGTTTCAAAGTTTGTACAACTGGCTATAAGTACAGGAACAAAGGAAGCTATCTAGACAAAACAATTGCCCAATCCGCGACATAAAATCCCTAATTGCACAAAAGGGTGAAGAGAATTGCATTAACAGCACGAGCATTATTCATAACTACACAGTTAATATCGAAAAGGGAAAATTAAAAATTATAAAATTCCTAAACGAAATATGAGCTATTGGATAGAGTAAGCAAATTAGAAGCAGAAAATGGTATATATTTAAATTGAATAATTAGAATGCTTACAAGGAAAATGAAAATGAGGAGACGGAATAGAGAAATAAATAATCTTCTTGAAGGAGCTCTCATGGCGTTAGACGGAGAGAGGCTTGCTGTACTGCTGCTGTAATGGCGGACGAAGGGAAGGCACCTGATGCATGCCGTAGAGGTCGACAAAATTTTTGCAAAACAGAATCACCAGATGGCCTTCTAGGAAGATCAAGAAAGTTAGCCATTCGTTGAGGAAACTTCAACTTGTCATTGATTCAGTTCAAGGCACCGACGGTTCTATTCAGCTCAGCTCCTTTTACAAAACTTTCCGAAGCTGAGTTCTCCTACCGTACCTAATGCCAAACTGAACTGAAATGAAATGAAGAAATTTCATCGTCTAATAACCAAACTGAACTGAAGAAATTTCAACCCTTGATGTATCAGCTATCCAGAAAGTCATACTGCCTGGGTTCTAGGTTTGCAATACTGGTCAAACCCCAGCCTTTCTGTACCCTCTTCAAAGTTTTCAGTGCTAAGTCACTGCCATCATTCCTGTCAAACATTAGAAAACAATTAGAATGATGGAAGTTGTTAAGAAGATGCATCCAAAAGTGGACCTCACACCCAATAGTGAAAAGATATCAACAATATTGACATAATATCGTTAAACTTAAAAAGACAAAAACATGGAGTTCAGGAAGAAAAAAGAAGAACAAATTACCTGTGGACAATGGCCTGCCAGTCACTTCCACTATCACCGTTCTTTGCTTTTCCAGGTTTTAACATCCTAACGTTACGACCAACTTTATTTATCACCTTTCCTTCTGAAGCCATCTCAAGCATCCAATCAGCAAGTTCATCAGCCTCATGCTTATCTCCCCTCTTAACTAAACCATCAACCACGGGCATGAATGATGCAGAATCGAACGCATATCCCTTGTGAATCATCTTCTTGAGTATATCACGAGCTTTTTCCAAATGTTCATCCATACAAAGTCTGTTAATGAGATCTTTGTATAGGAAGTCACCCACTTCAAGACCTCTATCTAAGGCAGCTTCAAATAATTCATTGGCTTCCAAGAGTTCTCCTCCTGCAAGTAGCTCATTGAACATGAAACTGTAAAGTGCTTTCCTATGGCCACATGTACTAGAAGCAATATCAAATATCTCCTGAGCCGGTCTAATTTCGCCTGTCCTGCAGAAAGCCTTGATAAGTAACTTGAAAGAAGAAACATTAGGTGATACACCTTTAGTTAACATTTCCTCTAGAAGAGTAGTGGCCTCGTCTATCTTTCCTCCTTCACAAAGACAGCTAATCAGATTATTGTAGGTGCAAACATTTGGAGAAGTGCCTCTTTCTTTCATCTCATTCATCAGCCCATACATTTCGAATATTTGACCTTTTCTTCCTAGCCCAAGCATTAAAGAGTTGTAAGTTTGTAAATTTTTACTGAAGCCTTTGTTCTCCATGTCCTTCAAAACTCGAAACGCAGATGATATCTTGCCGATTTTGCATAAATTATATATAAAAATATCATAAAGAACTGAATCGGGGCATAGGTTTTTCCTCACCATCTCAGCAAACTTCTTTTTAGCTTCATCAAGCTTACCATCCTTGCATAACCCACTAATTATGGCTGAATAAGTGATTAAGTCAGGCGTGCAACTCTTTCCACCAGTTCCGCCATCCTTGAAGCCAATACAAGGACTGCCTACGTCACCAAGAGCAGAACTTCCATGACTCCACATATCACCCATAATTTTAACTGCTTTCTCCACCTTACCACTTTTACATAAACCATCAATAACAGTATTACAGGTCACCTTATCCAACTCACAGCCTAACTCATTCATCTTTTGCAGAAAATTCTCTGCCTCAAATATTTTCCCCTCTTTCCAAAGGCTGTGCAGCAAGATATTGCAAGTGTAAGTATTTGGAAAGCATCCGATCCTCAACATTTCATGTAGAAGATTATTGGCAATGGTCACTCTCCCTTTTCTACAATACCCATAAAGTAGAATGCTATAAGTAACTGTATCAGGAGGAACCCCACTATTAGCCATTGAACTCATGAGCATTCTTGCATCAGGAAGCATGTCATTCTTGCATAGACCATCCATCATGATATTGTACGAGACAGTGTTTGGCCCTACATTTTTTTCTAACATCTCACTAAGAACTACTTGAGCCTCAAAAAGCTTCCCATTTCTCACCAAGCCCGACAACCATATATTATAACTTTCCACTTTCGAAAAAAGACCGTCTTTTTTCATAGATTCAACCAAACTCTCGGCATCACTTAACATCCCCTCCTTGAAAAACCCCTCCAACATCAAATTATAAGTTACAATATCAGGTCGAGGCAACCCCAAATCCTCATCTATTTGCATATCTCTATAAATTCTAGAAGCCTCAAGAATCTTTCCTCCACTACAAAGAGCTGAAATCCGGGAATTAAAAGTGACCACATTCGGGAGAAAACCCTCCTCTCTCATCCTTTCTACCAACTTCTCAGCTTCATCTGTCTTACCTTCCTTGCAAAAGCTTGATACCAAAGTATTGTAAATCACCATATTAGGAATAACACCCATACTCTTCATCAAATCTAAGAGCTCAAGACCTCGCATCCCCAAGCCAGCCTTACAATACCCACGAATCAAAATCCCAAAACTGAACTCATTAGGCAAACAACCCTTCTCAGGCATTTTATCAAACAGATCCCACGCATTATCCAGACAACCCGAATCACAAAGCCCAGCAATCAAAAGATTGAATGTATAAGTTTCCGGGGAAACTCCAGAAACAATCATATCCTCATACAAGAAAGAAACGGTATCCAACAAATTTTCTCGAATAGAAGAATGAATGAGTAGATTATATAATGAGATTGACGGCGGTCTTGCCGGAAAATGGGTACGAAGGGATTGGAACTGAGAGACTGCCTTATCAACATGACCAAATTTAGCTAACATATGAACAACTGTGAGTAAAGAACTGTAGTGAGATGATTCTGAAGGCTCCGAGAGGAGAAGACGGTGGAGAGAATCAATTTCATCGATCATTTTCGCACGAAGGAGGATAGTGGTGATTACAGGTACTGATTGAGGGGAAAAATTGGAGGAATTAGGACTACAGGCAATGCGTTTGAAGATTTTCCATGCCAATTTAGGGTTTTTAGAGTTGTGGAGCAATGCCTTTGCAAGCTCTTTTGCTTGCTTCATTTTACCAACGTATCAATTTTGTAATGTTTACCATTTACACCATCATTGTCACCGCCACCACTAGCACCACCATCCCCCAACAATATCATAACCAAGAACAATGACAAAAGCACCACCCATCAAAAGGACCAGCAGCAGCAACACAAATAAACCAAGGAAATCAAAAGAAATTCTTTAATAATAGCAGATCTTTAAACGAGAAAAAAAAAATTGCGAAGCTCAAAATATAACCCAAATTGACCGACGGTTTAGGGAGAAATATAGCAGATCTTAAATTGCAGAAAAAATACAGAAGAAGTGAAAAGCCACCATTGGTGCTGCAAATGAGGGAGAGGGAGGCGAACGGTTGATGATGGAGAGGCGGAGGAAGGCAGCTTCGATCTTGCTACAGAGCAGTCAGTAATGTCGGAAGTTGCGGAGGATGGGGTGGTGGGGGAAGGGTGGAGACGAAGAGAGAGCCGTCAATTTGGGACGGTACGTTGGGACGTCCCGCCTTATAAATGCAAATGGGACGGAAAATTGTAGACGTCCCGCCTTACAAATGCAAATGGGACAGAAAATTGTAGTCCGCGAAAATTCGTCCCTTTCCGTCTCGTATTAGTCGTGGGACAACATAGTGTCGTCTCGTTCTGTCCCATTATCCCGTAGTGACGGCTCTAGTTGTACCTAAGTTTTGAAGCATGAAGTGAAACATATACCAACCTCCAACCAAATTTGCATTCACTTTTAAAATTCATCAATGTCAGGCAAGTCTTAATATATTTTGATTATATAATTTCATCCGACCTAGCTAATTGTTTGTCCACATATACTGTATACTTAAGCTTGAGCTAGTCTAACACAAACATGTTGAAGTATTTAAAGTCTTCTTGTCCCGCATTGTCCCGCCTTGTCCCGTATCCCGCAATAGATTTGGAACGGGACGAAATATTTTAATTTCGCGAAAATTCATCCCGTCTCGTCCCGCATTAGTCACAGAACAAGATAGTGTCGTCCCGTCCCATCCCGTTACCCCTTGACGGCTTGGTGGCCAAGAAAATTGGATTTTTTCTTATTTTATTATTTTAAAAGTAGATTTTTTCAATTTTGTTTAATAAAAAATTACCAAAATTATAGGAGTAATAATTTTTTAAGATAATTAATACTCCCTCCGTTCCAGTGCGAACGATACTTTTAGTCAAATTGAAAAAACTTTGACCAAATCATTTATATAAAAAATAATGATTCTAATAAAAATTTAAAAATTATTATTGTATCACGATTAATAATACTTTCAATAACAATTTTTAGATTTTTATTAGAATCATTATTTTTTATATAAATTAGTGGTCAAAGTTACATCAAATTTGACTAAAAGTATCAATTCGTGTGGGACGGAAGGAGTATATTATTTTATTATTAGTTATTTTATAAAATAATAATAGATAGAAGCCACATAATATAAAATACTTTTTGTGATACATGAGATTTTTTAAAGATTTAATTAATTTTAAAATAATAAAGTCTCATGTAATATAATAACATTATCGGATATAGTTAACGGAATTGTGATGGTAAATTCTATATACAAGGCACCTTACATACAAGGCACCAATAATTTCCAAACTACCCTTCGTGTGTCGTGCTCGAAAGGACTGACATGAGACATGTCGTGTAATACTTTTACACGACATCAACTAATTGGGTTAAATATTAGGTCGTATGAAATTATACGAAATTTAAATTTACTCTGTCATAAATGTCGTACAAAACAACACGATATAATGTCCTAATATCGTGTATATCCATACGACATATCAAAATGAAGGTGTTTTTCGATGATTTGCAACACGATGTTAATGATACGCATATGCTATGTTATATTATTGAATTGTGTTGTTAATTGAGCAAAATTTATACACTTATACATGACAAGGAACAAACGTCATATTGGATCATACAATATCATATAACCTATCATATTTAAGTGATATCACTTTATTTATTTGGAGGAAACTCATGTAGATGAAAAACACTTTAAATGTCATTTAGAATGTAGAAAAAAAAAAAAAAAACCGAGGTAGCCGTATACCATTTTTCACAAGATCGGGACACATAAAACCCTAAAAACCCTAAATAATGGCACATATTTGTAACTCAATTTCCATTTTGATTTGGAGGAAACTCATGTAGATGAAAAACACTTTAAATGTCATTTAGAATGTAGAAAAAAATTAAAAAAAAATAAACGAGGTAGCCGTATACCATTTTTCACAAGATCGGGACACATAAAACCCTAAAAATCCTAAATAATGGCACATATTTGTAACTCAATTTTCATTTGGATTTGGAGGAAACTCATGTAGATGAAAAGCACTTTAAATGTCATCTAGAATGTAGAAAAAAATTAAAAAAAAATAAACGAGGCAGACGTATACCATTTTTCACAAGATCGGGACACATAAAACCCTAAAAACCCTAAATAATGGCACATATTTGTAACTCAATTTCCATTTGAATTTGGAGGAAACTCATGTAGATGAAAAACACTTTAAATGTCATTTAGAATGTAGAAAAAAATTAAAAAAAAATAAACGAGGTAGCCGTATACCATTTTTCACAAGATCGGGACACTAAAAACCCTAAATAATGGCACATATTTGTAACTCAATTTCCATTTGGATTTGGAGGAAACTCATGTAGATGAAAAACACTTTAAATGTCATTTAGAATGTAGAAAAAAATTAAAAAAAAAATAAACGAGGTAGTCGTATACCATTTTTCACAAGATCGGGACACATAAAACCCTAAAAACCCTAAATAATGGCACATATTTGTAACTCAATTTCCATTTGGATTTGGAGGAAACTCATGTAGATGAAAAACACTTTAAATGTCATCTAGAATGTAGAAAAAAATTAAAAAAAAATAAACGAGGTAGCCGTATACCATTTGTTATTTTATTATATGGTGTGTCGTGTTTAAATACACGACATTATGCATACATTTCGTATGAACAATACACGAAATGAATCAGGGTGCATCTCGTGTATTGTTCATACGAGATAATTACCAGAAACAAAGACTATATCGTGTTTGTATGCCAATACCCGAAATGTTGGTGACCATTCGTATGAACACATACGAAATGTCACCAACATTTCGGGTATTGGAACACGAAATGTCATCTGATTCTTGATAATGTTTTGCAAATGGCTATTTAATAAACAAATCATATACTTACTTATCTAGAATCTGCCTTGTTTGGCGGCTTCAACACCTGGCCACAAGTGGCGTTCTCCCATATCTTACGGGCTCGATGATGACGACCGTCCTGATAGCAACTCGGCCTCCTCCGGGCCGCCACCGGGGTTACTCTTGGTGCCACCGGTCATCCTTAGCCCCTTTCCCCTTTACGCAGGTGCCTCCCGCCTCCTTGCGAGGCCTCGCGATACACTCTCATCCGCCTCCTCCTCCTCCTCCTCCTCATCATCATCACTAGATAAATGTGCCTCCTAGCGCGATGCACCTCGGGAACGAGTACGTGAAGATGAATCCTCACTAGAATATGTACCCTCACTATCACTCTCCTCAACCACGAGGCTCCTCAATCCACGACTTTCTTGTCGTGAATCTTTTGCTCCGTTTATCTTCCTTAGGCATGCCTGCCCTCTCGGCCTTCCTCTTTCTATTAGAGGCGCGTCGCGGGTTACGTCCCTACAAAAAATTAAATAAGAGACAGCTTAATATTCAAGAACCAGTTGACATTTCGTGTTACAATACTCGAAATGTTGGTGACATTTCGTATGTGTTCATACGAATGGTCACAAACATTTGGGTATATACGAAATGTAAACCGATGAATCGCCTTACATTTCGTATGCCAATACCCGAAATGTTGGTGACTATTCGTATGAACACATACGAAATGTCACCAACATTTCGGGTATTGGCATACGAAATGTAAACTGATTCATCAGTTTACATTTCGTATGCCAATACCCGAAATGTTTGTGACCATTCGTATATGTTCATACGAAATACACGCCGACAATTTCAAATTTTAGGCACACGAATTCGTATCCGATTCAAACAAAAAACCCAAATTAATGTTACGAAATCGCAATTAGAACCATTTAGGATACGTTTAAAACAACATTAAGCATTATATAACAGGTTTTAGGCATAAATTTGTTGTTGGGTTTTCAAATTTAAAATCTAGGTTAAAAAGAATTACTTTTGGTGCGGAGGGAGAAGAGGCGGACTTTCCACCGGTTTTAGGAAGGTTTGTCTTCATTTTTCCGGCGGTGGTGATCGGCGGCGTTCGTCGAGTGAGAGAGAGAAGAGAGAGCGCTTGGTTTTTTTACGTTTTGAGAGAGAGAGAGAGAGAACAGCGTAGCTTAGGTGAATAGAATGACGTTTGAAATGGGGGAGGGAAGGAATTTTTTTTTTTTTTAGTATATATATGAGGGTATTTTGGTCATTTGCACGTGCCTTGTAAATTCCATGTCTTGTATATAGTACTACCCGTGTGATATGTGAAACAAGTTTAAATTTTAGGGATTGACTTTGTAATTTTCAAAAAAAGGTCGTTAGTTTATCCATCCACTTTGTTAACCTCCATCATGTTTTTTTAACTATCATCAAAATTTTCCACCACATTGCCACAAAATGTTAACATGAATGGAAGAAATTGTTAAAATTGATATGTTAGTAGTCAAATTTCAAAGGAAACTTAAGAGTCCTTTCTATTTAATTACAAATGACACCCTCTTGTTACAGAAACTACTAAGACCTCCCTATCTTTCTTTTTTTAAGTAACTTTAAAAATACAAACTACATTACATTTACATGAACTCATCATCCCGTTTCTCCATTTTCATGCATATATGAAGTCCCTCAACAACAGCTACACAAACCTCTCCAGCAGTACCGATTGTTTCAAACCGGTAAACTCTGTCGTTAACATGGACCAAACAATGACCAGGCACCACCCTAACACCTCACTATTTCACCGATTGTTTCGTGAGCCAAGCCGTTCATACCCTATGCTGCAATCATGGCACTGCAGGAGACGACATTTTTCTTGGAAATAA
The DNA here is from genome assembly GCA_022495995.1 of Adenophora triphylla var. japonica. Taxonomy (NCBI): domain Eukaryota; kingdom Viridiplantae; phylum Streptophyta; class Magnoliopsida; order Asterales; family Campanulaceae; genus Adenophora; species Adenophora triphylla. The sequence goes on from JAFEMH010005321.1 coordinate 19,860, forward strand.
GATGGAAGGCCTGTCTTGCTGCATCTATCGCCCCACATCTAGCATATATATCTAGAAAAGCAGTTGCAACTGTTGCATCTGATGTCAAGCCTCTTCGGATGGAAATCCCGTGAGCCCACTTTGATCTTTTCACCTCAGCAGAAGAAGAGCAAGCTTTGAGAAGATTTAACATGGTAATCGTATTAGGCCTCTCATGTGTTCGGCTCATCTCTCGGAAGACTAAAAGTGCCATGTCAGGCAAGCCGCAACTAGTGAACCCTGCAATCATTGTGCTCCAAGTAATAAAGTCTCGTACTCTCATCCGATCGAAACCCAGTGTGAGAGTTTTGAACCTGATGACATGGTCGGAAAATGCATTTACAGAAGAAACAAAAATACAAGAACTTGGTTCAAGAAATCTGAAAAGATCCATAAAAATTGGCAACACTACTGTCTAAATTCCCCGAAATCATTAAAAGCAAAAGCTAAATCAAGTCACTGTAGTTTACTGGAAGAAAAAAAACACTTTTATTTCTGTAAATTATGTATACAAATTTGAAACGAGAATGTTACACGAGGGAGAGAATGAGAGGATTAAGAGAACATAAGAGAATTAATGTTGCAAAGTTGAAGATATGGATTATCAAACATGACATATCTAGACCAATAAGTCTTGTACTTGGCGATTGCAAGATCCAACCATGGCTTGTAATTCCCATTGTAATGGACAACAGCCGCATTCTCTATTTGTGTTTGGTTGAGGGCAGGATCGTATCCAAGTCCCAACACATGCCAGCCCCGATCAAGAGGATGTGTCAGGTTATAGAAGGTTATCAATCCTGGAGGCAGAGTTCCGAGTTTCCAAAGAGTTCTGTCCTCATTCTGCGAAATAATGTCGTTTCAGTTAGATAGTGAATTTTATTTACGTTTTCTTTCAAAAAATATGCAATGTAAAGGACAGGAGGCTTTTTTCCACAACTAAAGGGTACAATACATACAGTTGAAAGTCTAACACGTTATGTGCTTCTTATAATACCAAGCATAAAACAATTCATACGAACACACAATATAATTATGGCAGAAAATATACAGTTGAAAGTCTAATACGTTATCTATATTGGGTGCATGTACATCCAATACTTTCAAGCATTTAACAGAAATAATTTTCTTTTTTAATTTTATTTGCAAAGAGTGCACCCCATAATCAATAAGTTTGTCTACCTTAGTTGGTAAAGCCCAAGGCTTTTAAACTTGTTGTCTGGGGTTCAATTCCCATGGAGTGCTTTATTATTTTTTCCACAAACCGGATTTACAGATAATCGTGTGCAATGGTGTGCTACACGCAAAGGTTTAGAAAGTAAAGTGCATGTAAAATTTCTGGATCATTATATTCCCTACACATTTAACCAAGAGGTGTCCAGATGTTACGAAGGAAGGGAAAAAAAAGTTTAGAACCGTTCATTTAACTATTGATGATAGAAATTTAAAGTGAAACTGGGAAGAGATATTTTCTTACCATATCTTGCCAACGATGATATATCCCAGTGATGTTGCGCTTTATCCACTGCTTCAGATCAAACATATTCATGCCATATGCCCAACCACACGCATATGGATCAAAATTCTGGGAGATCTTTGGGTTAGAAAAGTTCAAATACTTGTCAAACCTATGGAAGCTCTCCTTACAGGTCTCCACTGCACCATTCACCATCCCTTGCAAATCAACGGACCATAGAGGAGTCAGATCCTTTTGAATTACAATATCATCATCAAGAAACAGGATTTTATCCAACTTCGGGTAAACCTCTGGAAGGTAAAACCTCAAATGATTCAACATGGATAAGTACTTTGGATTTCGATATTTCAGATTGTCAGACCCAACAGTAAAAGAAGATGTTTGATGGGCCTTAAAATAATATTCTTTCATTCGGGCTGATTCGAGTTGCCGAAGAACAGGACAATAAGAAGCATTCAGCCAAGTGAAATCATCAACATTCTGAACTTGGATTGTAGCACTTCCAGGAGGATTGGTGAAAAACCACATTTTCATTGCTGCAAAGTTCAATTTATCAGTTACAACGTGGAAAACATGCTTTTCAGGCTCCTTTGCATGAAGCACTGTTGAGTTCACAACAACAGATGTAGCAAGAACATTATCAGAAAAGATGGCATAATGATAGAGAGAAGAATCCTCAAGTTTCTTGCTGTTAGGGAACTCCTTGTGTTCATCGCCCTGAAGGTAAAAGTCGGTTGTGAGCACTAGAGGAAGACAATGCAAAGGCTTGGGTACTGTTTTTGCAGCCAGCTGTATCAAGAAGCCACTCTTTTTCCTCTGTGCATTAACATTCGCCTCTGTTGACTGAAGCATAGCCCTTAACTTTCTCGCTACTACAATACAATCATAAAACTGGTCCTTTGCTAAAGACAATATATGACCCATTTCTTTAGCTCGATCAAGAGCACTGGATTAATGAAGAAACAGAAACGTCAGATAAGAACCAAGATTTCATTTGTATAGTATGTTGACAAAATACAATAAAGAAAGCAAATACCTTGGCTCAAGTTCACCGTCAGTAGTTGCTTCTCCAATTGCAACTAGACTCTTCCTAGAATGCTTAATTAGAGAATCATGGAGAGCACTTGCATTCTTAGCTTTTGCAATGCTTGCGTAAGCTTTGGCCATTATGATCTGGTCACGCATAAGTTTCAAAGTAGAATCAGAATTTGGATTTTCATATTCTTTTCTCCAAATACCATATTTACCCTTGACACTGATGTCAAGCTCTTTAGCTCGTTTGATCGCAGCTGCTTGTATCTGAATCGCAGTCTCCTTGTCTTGTTTCATTAGTTCGGCGGCACGACGATCCCTCCTTTCCTGGCGCAACCTCTGAGGTGCAAGAAAGAGTCATGATCTCAAGATCAAATGAATTCTAAATAGCAAAAGCTACAAAATGAAAGTAAAAATTCTTAATATGCACCCGGCGCTTGAGCTTTGCTGGGTGTAAAGGAGGTATTTCTTCAAGTGTCAGTTCACTGTCGGCTAATGAACCAGCTAGATGTTCATCCGTAGACTGTTCATTGCCGTTTTCAGCTATCATTTCAGGCTTAATTGGATCTTCTTGTGTCTGAGAATTAAAACAAATGAAGACAATTGCAAACCACTGTCAAAATCCAAACATATGAATGTCAACAACCAGAAAAAGAAAAAAAAATAGATGTGTTCCAAATTAAAGCATTATATATAAACCTCAGAATCCTCTGTATGTTCATGATTATCATCAATAGGATTTTTCCAGACCCAGGAAGCAGATAAGTCCTTAGATTTCACATTCCTAATTCGAACAGCACCAGAAGTGTCTGTGTATGTCACTATTATATCAATATCCTGCATGAATTGGATGGAGAAAAGCATTATTGTACTGACAATCACTATCGTGAAAAAGAAAGAGCTACCTTCTCATTTGGACGATTCCCAGCTGTCGCAACAGAATTTGTGTAACCTTGTTCCTGTCCAGCCATCTTCAATTAGATAAGTGCAAACATTTTGCAATACAACGACTGAAGCTAGTGATAAAACAAAGTGATTTCTTGTACATGATACTCCCTCCATCTCAAAATAAATTTCATAGTTGACAAATCAACGTTTTTTTATCTCTTTTTTTAAAAAAAAAAAATCCCTCAATCACTTTACACATCTCCGCTTAAGTATCAGCTTAAAATCCAAAAGAGTAACACTACAAATAAGTATTACTCCCTCCGTCCCTAAATGAATGTCCAAATTTTACTTTCAAAGATATTTGCAACAATGTGGAACTTAAGCATTTTTAGTAACATAAGTACGTAAAAAACCTCAATGATCTAATTATATTGCATCGGAAGTCTAAGTGTGAATTAGAACTCGTTTCATTGTAAGGGAGGATTTGGTAACTCCCCAAAAATTGGACATTCATTTCATTTAGGGACGGAGGGAGTACATCATAAGTTGACTATGCCTTTTACATGAGTTAGTTTTTAAGCGCCTACTTTAAGAAAAGGAATTTAAGGGATGACAAAACATTGTTTCCTATTTTTAGAAATGCGACATTTATTTTGGGACGGACCAAAATAGAAAGTGTGACGTTTATATTGGGGCAGAAGGAGTACATCAGAATATTTGCCTAGCTGAAGTTCACTGGACGAGGTTATGATACAAGATTGACTATGGGAAATAGAGTGGTCATAAATTCACCTCATACTTTCCGATATTATAAGAGTAAAAAGAAATCTCTCGATATAATGCTGACACCATATTCCTCATGCAGAAAAGCAAACAATACTAAGAAACTGGAAAAAAGGCTAGCAATTGGTCCTTCATCATAACAAGAAACTTAAGGCCAGAAAGGTTGCAGATGAAGAAACTGAAAATATATGCATCAGAGTTGGGCTAAATTACTAGCATACACAAACTCAACTCAGTCCCTGTACTAATAATTAGGGACGAAAAAAATTAGAATTTATATAATTTCTAGTATGAAGTAGGTTCTGACTGTGCGTACAGAAATACACAAACGTCATATGATGAATGAGATCGTGCAGACATAATACAATGAAAATATTATGTATCAAATGTAATGTGATCCCACGAAAAGATAAGAAAGAGACCTTATTGTCAACACATTGAGGACAATCAAACAAGGGCCAATCTCCTTTGAACTCTCTTTGACTGAAGAAAAGAAAAAACAGAGAATGATACAAAGTAGAAATAGGGCTGCTTGGATGAAAATTTATAGAAACTTATAAAACTCACGCTGTTAAAGTAGCACGCATATCTGCTCCAACTAATGCAATATGAATCATGACCTGTGTGGATACAGCAAGTGAGCTCAAATATTATTAATGATTAAGCCATATGCCACTAGTAAAAGGAAAGTTGAGCTACAGTCAAATGGTTACAAAACCTTATCAAGTAAGTATCTTGAGAAGGACAAGTTATCAAGTTGTCCTTAGATCTCTGATAATAATGCTAAGCTAACCAAAGTGTCAACACGATCATCAATATGGCCATAAATAGACAATATTACTAGAATGATCTAGCCAAACTTATTTATCAGTCCACGAAATCCCTTGTACTTGTAGGGATCACCAAATTATATGTATGGCTCCAATTCCGAAGCCAGGATTCCGTGGTCATAGATACCATAAACATTTTTTAGACAAAATAACTGTTGTTCTAACATGTCTATCGAAGGGGGGAGATTTTGGCAATATCCGGTTTTGCAATAAATGTGTTAAAGCATTAATTTTGATATTATTGGTCATTCATGCAATGATAATAAGGAAAAAAGTTCTCTTGAGGACTCCACTATGCAATCTCCCAAGAAAACAACCAAAGTCCATTGAAGCAGTAGTGAAATTTTCACAAGGGGGACTACACTGACTTCCCCATTTGATGGCTCTTTTACGCTAAGAAATGGTTGAATTTACCCAATGAGCTGTGAAGTTGTGAACTCAAACATTTCATAGAAAATATCCATGCAAAACCACCCAATAGTCAACTATAAATATATGCACACATTTCTTTTACATGGCATGACAGACGCCTAAAGGCTTTTTAGAAAGGCCTCAGTCAGACATTCTCCTGAAGTTTATTGGTTTGAACAACATCTGGCTATAAGTACAGAAATAAAGGAAGCTATCAAGATAAAATAATTGCTTAAAAAGAAAAAATATAGTTAATCAATTCACATTAGCTGAAACTTAATCTATACTCATATTCATTCCAACCCAGATGACTAAAAGAGCAAAAGAGTCGGTTTTCTCCGTTCTTGTTATCAATTTATGCACTAGAAGGCAACAATTATCGACAATAAGCTGCTTTTTATCAACTAGAACCCTAATTGCACAAAGGGATGAATAGAAGTTTCATTAACAGCGTGAGCATTATTGAAAACGACACAGATAATATTTGTTATTCACCCCCGCAAGTTTACTTAATACCCCCGCATTACTATTTTCAAAAAATGCTATTAATTGAAATGACTTTATTACCCTCACTAATATGTTGCCCACCATTGCTCACCACCACCCACTCCCGCAACCATCCACCACCCACCACCGCCACCACCCATCGTCACCATCTTCTCTACTGTCACCACTGCTCACCACCACCCTCCCATTCTTTCCTCCAAACAAATTAACAACAAATTACACCAAATTGAGGGGGGCAAACCAAGATTCAAGCAACTAATTGCATACATATGTGCATAAAAAGTGAGATTTACAGAGCTTGAAGCACGATAATGAGACAACTCTAATAAACCCTAGAACCAAAAACCCTGATTGAAGAGCTAAATCAAAACAAAAAAATAGAAATTCAAACACCAAATATAGTTCAATTGAAGCAAAAACTCAAGAACATCAACATGATTACAGCAAGAAAGCATATATACCAGCATAAAGAGGCAAGCAAGAGATCGTTGAGCAGCCAAAAGGGTTTGAAAGACCATCGCCCCAGCAAGAGAAGACAGCCTCTTCTTCTCCTCCGCCATGGCAAGACCCAAATCAATGGTGAAAGTTTGGACCTCCATTGCTAAATCCTTCTGAAATTACAGATGTGTGTAGATAGAGCGAGTAAACAAGGGTTTTTTTTTTTTTGAGAATTGTTTTTCAGAGATTGATTCAAGAAACAGAAAGATGGGTTCCAAATCTAGGCATAAAGGGTACCCAGATGGAGCTAAAGCTTGGATTTTTGGTCAAATAAAATCAAGAAAATGGGTACCCAGATGAAATCAGTGGTGATTATTGCTTGGGTTTACAATAAGATTAATTCATTGTTTTGTTGTTTGGATTCTAAATGATTGAGGAGGAAAGAATGGGAGGGTTTTTCCCCGGAAAATCAATTTATGGGATAGAACGTCGGCAAATGGGTACGCCGGCCACGATCAGTTGATCCGATTACTGATTTCATTTCACCTTCTTTGATGCTCTTACTAATGAGCCCCTGGGCTCTCAGGAATGTCATTATAACCCTTCAACTTTTAGTGGTAATACATTTTTAACCTATTAGTTTTTGGCAATTTGGCCCCTAGTACTTTTCTAATAATAATAATAATAAGTAACGCAATTAACTTTTCAAACAACTTTAAAAATTAAGTTGCACTTGACTTATATCCTGATAAAATTAAATTAAATTATTTATTTTTAGAAACACGAGATTATTTGTTTATTGAAAACGACACAGATAATATATATTGTTAAACGAAATACGTGCATAAAATCGGATAGAGTAGCAAAATTGGAAGCAGAAAATATTCAAAGATAAGTAATGGAATGCTTACAAGGAAAATGAAAATGAAAATGAGGAAACAGGATAGATACATAAGTAATCTTCTAGAACGAGCTCTCATCGTGTGTTATTTGCTACACTAATTCTTTAATGGCGGACGAAGGGAAGACAGCTGATGCAAGCCAGAGATGTAGACGTTATTTTTCCCGGAAAATCAATTTATGAGATAGAACGTCGGCAAATGGGTATGCCGGCCACGATCTAGGAGTCTGTAAGTTGATCTGATTACTGATTTCATTTCACCTTCTTTGATGCTCTTACTAATGAGCCCATGGGCTCTCAGCAATGTCATTATAACCCTTCTACTTTTAATGGTAATACATTTTTATCCTATTAGTTTTTGGCAATTTGGCCCCTAGTACTTTTCTAATAATAATAATAATAAGTGACGCAATTAACTTTTCAAACAACTTTAAAAATTAAGTTGCACTTGACTTATATCATGATAAAATTAAATTAAACTATTTATTTTTAGAAACACGAGATTATTTGTTTATTGAAAACAACACAGATAATATATATTGTTAAACGAAATACGAGCATAAAATCGGATAGAGTAGCAAAATTGGAAGCAGAAAATATTCAAAGATAAGTAATGGAATGCTTACAAGGAAAATGAAAATGAAAATGAGGAAACGGGATAGATACATAAGTAACCTTCTAGAACGAGCTCTCATGGTATGTTATTTGCTACACTAATTCTTTAATGGGGGACGAAGAGAAGACAGCTGGTGCAAACCGGAGATGTAGACGTTATTTTCCCCGAAAAATCAATTTATGAGATAGAACGTCGGCAAAAGTTGATCCTATTACTGATTTCATTTCACCTTCTATGATGATCTTACTAATGAGCCCCTTGGCTCTCAGCAATGTCATTATAACCCTTCTACTTTTAATGGTAATACATTTCTATCCTATTAGTTTTTGGCAATTTAGCCCCTAGTACTTTTCTAATAATAATAATAATAATAATAAGTGACGCAATTAACTTTTCAAACAACTTTAAAAATTAAGTTGCACTTGACTTATATCATGATAAAATTAAATTAAACTATTTATTTTTAGAAACACGAGATTATTTGTTTATTGAAAACGACACATATAATACATATTGTTAAACGAAATACGAGCATAAAATCGGATAGAGTAGCAAAATTGGAAGCAGAAAATATTCAAAGATAAGTAATGGAATTGTTGGTCCCAAAGGTGCAACAAGAGTATGAAAACAGCTAGAGGGGGGGGGTGAATAGCTGTATAAAAATTTCTACTCTTTTTGAAAATTCAACCTTGGCTTACTTGGGCTGAAAGTGTGGTCAAGTAAAAACCAACTTTCAAGCTTAGTAAAATGCACAGCGGAAGTTTTCTAAGTACAAAACTTAGTATTGAAAAATAGTGTGGTCGACCGCAAAAGTGAAAGTGTGGTCGACCGCGAGGTTGAAAATGGCTTAGGCAGATTAGTAAGTATAAAAGCTTAGTAGTTGAAAGATAGTGTGGTCGACCGCAAAAGTGAAAGTGTGGTCGACCGCAAAGTTGAAAATAAGCTTAGGCAGATTTGTACTATAAACACAATTCAATATGAAGTTGGATGCAAGTGAAGATCAAACACATGTAACAATATGAAAACTTATGAACTTGAAATGTAAAGTGCAGAAAGTAAATGACACGATATTTGGAGAGGTTCAATCGTTAAAGATCTACGTCCTCTACCAAGATGGTTAGTCTTGGATTTTCTAAGGAAGATAGTATATTTGATTTGAGTAGCTGTTACAAGGAATACAAAGTGAGAATCAAACAATCTCAAATCTAACTATCTTTTTCTATGAAGCAAATCCTAGACAATAACCAGTGTATGTGTGTGTGTGCAAGATTCAAGAGCTCTTTATAATATGAAGAGAGAGCTTAATGAATCTATGGTGTTACAAATGGCTTGAGAGATTTTCTGGGTTGGATAATCTTGAAGGCTTTTGAAGATGAAGAAGTGTTTGAAGATTCGAAGGATTCTGGAGATTTTGAGCTTCAACACTTCTTGATGATTATAACGACGTCTCCAGTAAATCTCTGGCTCTCTAGCTTTATGGCACTCTCTTATATGTCTGTGTCTGTATCTGTGTCTTCAGGCTTGATCATAAGGTCTATTTATAGCCTTGGGATGAAGATAGCCGTTGGAGTTTCGTGTTGAGCAAGCTTCAAGGACAATGTGTTGTTGATGTATAATTGGAGCACGTGTCCTTTGTGTCTCCATGTTGCAGAGTTAGTGGCCCGTTGGAATTTCGTGTTGAGCAAGCTTCAAGGACAATGTGTTGTTGATGTCTAATTGGAGCACGTGTCCTTTTTGTCCCTTCATTGCAGAGTTAGTGGCAAGGTGGTGTACTGGCGTCCTTTATACGAAATAACCCAGCTGTCACCAATTTGAATTTTGGAGCAAATTCTGCAACGGTAAAAATTCTCTGAGTTAACTCTGAGTTGTGATCAGAGTTAAATTCTCAATTTTGATGAAGTGCGGTCTGGCAAGCTATGTGGTCTGGAATGAGTTGCGGTCTGCCATAGTCTGCGGTTTGCACTGAGGTTTACCTTTTGGTCCATTATACCATCATCAAAATCATCAATCTTCAAGCACTGAGCTGTGGTAGCATTGTATTTTGTGGACAAGGATTATCTTGGGCCAGAATTCAATACCACGATCAAAACAATTTATTTGCGGTCCAAATAAATATTTTGTGGTCAAATAAATTCCATGTGGAAAATACATATTCCATGCACTTAAAATAATTCCATGCGGTCCAAAATATTTAATACTTTGTGTTCCATGCGGTCCAAAGAAGATTACATGCGGTCCAAGCTTCATGCCTTGTGGTCCAAAATAATTTCTTGCGGTCAACAGACTGCTTGCGGTCAAACTCATGCCTTGAGACTAAAATAATACTTTGTTTGTTAACATATTCCATGTGGTCAAAGTATTTCATTTGAAGCCCAAAACCATTTCTTGCGGTCAACTCTTGCATTTTCGGTCAAAGAGAGTTTCATGCGGTCAAACAACTCCATGCGGTCAAACTAAGCTTCATGCGGTCAAACCAAGGGAAGAATAAATTCCTATGCGGTCCAATCCCTGAAGACTTGCGGTCAAATGGAGTTTCCATGTGAAAAAAAAAAACATTGCCTAGTCTATACTTCTTTTGACCCAAAAAGAATTAAGTATTGTTTTAAAACAATACTTTTTGGAGGCAAATCAATCTTGTGGTGACCTCATTTTTTTAGGCAATATTTTAATATTGATTTTTGACTTTTGCCTTTTAATTTTTAAAGAGCCATCTTTTTCAAGCCTAAAAAAAAAACTAAACTATAAAAATGGACTTAGCTAAAATTGAAGTTGTAAAACTTCTTACATAATGTCCTATAGTCCATATAAAAAATAAATTAGGTGATGGTATCAATCAAATCAAGTAATAGGAGGGGTTTATAATAAGCATACCCAACAATCTCCCCCTATTTGATTGAGACCATTACCTACTATGACAAAGGCTAATTCATTGTACTTGGTAAAAACATGTCCAAATAATTTAAGAATGGTAAATCATGTCCCAAGTCAATGCACACACTTAAGCCTAAGTCATAGATTTCTAACTTCCTATAAAGATAAAAGAATTTCATATTGGGAAGTAAGAAACAATCATTTAGTGCATTCAATGATGTTAACATGAAGTGCATGAATGCATTTAAACTAAATGTATGAAACATGCATAAGTATGAGATGTGCAAGATAAGCTATATGCATGGATTATAAAATAATGCAATCATTATTCCACAAACAAGTAGTTTGAATGAATAAAGTTTTCAAAAACTATAATGATGCATTTCAGAATTAGAGATTAAAAATTGTAGCTGACGAAATCTTACGAAGTCGGCTTGTGCTTGTCATTCAATGACATGATATTCTTCACAGCCTTTGTTATGTGAATACTTTCTCCCCCTTAATGGTATCAATCAATAGGGAGGGCAGAGAGTTTACTTCCCTTGAACGTTTTTATCATAACTCTTGCAAGGGAATTTTGAGTCAGATCTCTTCTATCAATCACTCAGTCGTGAATGAAGTGGCTTGTATTCTGATGTCTTGAGAGATACGGTTGAACGTGACCTTTAATGAGCCAAATGGTTCACCGTATTGAAGGCTTCTATAAAGCCTAGAAATTATTCAGAGGCTCATACAGTCCAATCTTATGCACGCGGTCCACTAGAGAATTGATAAAACATTTTGGCATGCTAAAGGACTAGTGCGGTCGACCGTGCATTGTATAGGCTTGGTGCGGTCGACCGTGAAGAATGGAATGGGCCATTCTTATTGACCTGTCTTTGAGCATGAACTTAAAACACACAATTTGTTAGTTAAAAAAAATAAGGACAAGTTTTACTTGAGTTCTAACATACCCATTTCTCCTCTTAAGAACACGAATCTCTTGGAGTCTAGAGCTTTGGTAAGAATATCTGCAATTTGATTGTCAGTACCAATATACTCTAAATGAATGTTACCTTTTTCAACATGATCCTTGAGAAAGTGATATTTGATATCGATGTGTTTGGTTTTAGAGTGCATAACGGGGTTGTTTGATACTGCAATGGCTGATGTATTGTCACAATAGATTGGACAATTTCCTTCATGAATGCCATAGTCAACTAGTTGTTGCTTCATCCACAAGATGTCGACAACATGCAGCCTCCCAAATGATGTATTCAGCCTCCGTTGTTGAGACAGACACTGAAGCTTGTTTCTTGCTGGCCCATGAAACAAGTCGATTTCCAAGGAAATGACAAGTTCCACTTGTGCTCTTCCTGTCAATGGTGCAGGCTGCATAATCTGCATCTGAGAAACCTGTAAGATCAAAAGATGGTTCTTTGGAATACCAAAGTCCAAGGTTAATAGTCCCAGATAGATAACGAATAATACGTTTTACAGCTATAAGGTGTGCTTCTCTAGGGTCCGCTTGATAGCGAGCACAAACACAAACACTGAACATGATATCTGGTCTACTAGCAGTTAGATATAGTAAGGAGCCAATCATACCTCTATACAAAGTTTGATCAACTTTCTTACCTTTCAAGTCTTTGTCTAACTTGTTACCTGTAGCCATAGGAGTGTCGTATGCTTTTGCATTTTCAAGTCCAAATTTCTTGATTGAGTCTTTAGTGTATTTTGCTTGGTTAAGGAAGATGCCATCATCACATTGTTTGATTTGGAGCCCAAGGAAGAAAGTGAGTTCTCCCATCATGCTCATCTCAAATTTGCTTTTCATGAGCTTCTCAAAACGCTTACACAAAATTTCATTAGTAGAGCCAAAAATGATATCATCAACATATATTTGAACAAGTAGTGTATGATCATTATATTTGGCAATGAAAAGAGTTGTGTCGATTTTACCTCGTTTGAAGCCCTTTTCTAAAAGAAATTTAGATAGAGTATCATACCATGCTCTTGGAGCTTGTTTGAGTCCATACAAAGCTTTTTGGAGTTTGTAGACATGATCGGGATGTTTGTTGTCTTCAGATCCATGAGGTTGAGCAACATAGATCTGTCTCTTGAAGTTCACCGTTGAGAAATGCGCTCTTTACATCCATTTGATAAAGCTTGAATCTTTTGAAGGAGGCATAAGCTAAGAAAATTCTTATGGCTTCAAGTCTTGCAACGGGAGCGAAGGTTTCGTCGTAATCAATTCCTTCTTCTTGTCTATATCCTTGTGCAACCAACCTTGCTTTGTTTCTTGTTATGCTTCCATTCTCATCCATCTTGTTTCTAAACACCCATTTTGTACCAATTACTCCTTGATCCTTTGGTCTTGGAACTAAAGTCCAAACTTTACATCTTTCGAATTGGTTGAGCTCTTCTTGCATGGCCACAACCCAACTTGAATCTTGGAGTGCTTCATCAACTTTCTTTGGTTCAATTTGAGATATGAATGAAGTGTATTCATCATAGTGAGAACTCCTTGTTTGAACCCCAGAGAACAAATCACCAATGACATTGTTAATTGGGTGATCTCTAACCTCATGAATTTCTGGAGGTAAGTCTGGTTGAGTTGTTTGTTGTTGAAGATCTTCAATAGGTACATCATTTGAGCTATCAAAGTAAGTGAGTTGAGGAATAGGCTCAATGGAATTTATGGGGTCCATTCAATTTGCATCATCTTACGAATGAACATCTTCAGTAGGAATCTCTGATGTTGGATTTGAGAAATTTGGTGCGGTTGATGTTGATGGATTTCCTTGAGTTGAGTGATTTTCTGATCTAGATGTATTTTGAGAAGAATTACCTGTCTCATTAGGCTCAGCAAAATCATCAGCAACATTTGGAGCCAAATGTGGCTCAAGGAGAGAATGTTCATCAAAAGTAACATGAACAGATTCTACTATCTTTAAACTATTTTTATTAAAAACACGAAAAGCTTTAGAATATTTGGCATACGCAATAAAAATACCTTCATCTGCTTTAGGAGCGAATTTACCTCGATGCTCTTTTCCATTATATAGAATAAAGCATTTGCATCCAAATATTTTGAAGAAGGCTATGTTGGGGGTTCTTCCTCTCCAAAGTTCATATGGAGTTTTGTTGTAGGTCTTGTTGATGAGAGATCTATTTTGAGTGAAGCAAGCTGTGTTGGTAGCTTCTGCCCAAAAGTATTGTGGTAGCTTGGCCGGCGAGCATTGTTTTACCGGCCTCGATCAACGTTCTATTCTTTCTTTCCACAACTCCATTTTGTTGCGGAACTCCGGCGACAGAGAAGTTATGATCAATACCATGGTCGTCACACGATCTTGAGCTACACCGTTATTTTTGAATTCGTTCCATGATCGATCTAACACTAACGATGTCATCTTCTTTTTGTGTTTGGAGAGTTTGTCTAAAGAGTGAGGTCAAAATATCATAACAATCATCTTTGGAGATCATCATTTCGACCCAAGTATATCTTGAATAATCATCCACCACAACTAAAGTATATTTATTTCCTCCAATGCTTGCGATGGTGACGAGGTCCAAACATATCGATGTGAAGTAGTTGCAAACATCTTGAAGTTGAGAGAATGCAGTCTTGCTTTGGAGAAAGATGTCTTGGGTTGTTTGCCGAGTTGACATGCGGCGCTTCTTGTCGTGGTGATCGGCTACTTTGGGTAGACCACGAACTAGACTTTCTCTTCCAATCTTAGATAGATACTTGAAGTTCGAGATGACTAAGTCTTTTGTGCCACAACCAACTATTTTCACTCACACTTTTTGCTACAAAACAAAGATTAGTAAGATTGCAAGCGGAAATTAAAATCGATAATGTAAACATTACTCTTACGAATCCCTTTGAGCAAAGTGACTCCGGATGTGCCATCTTTGATAAAGCAATTTGCCGAAGTAAAGTTGCGGTGCAATCCTTTGTCACAAAATTGAGATATGGAGAGAAGATTATGCTTGAGTCCTTTGACTAGAGATACTTCTTTTATAGTTAGATTTCCTTTTCGAATGACTCCATATCCAATCGTCTTTCCTTTGTTGTTATCCCCAAACGTTCTTGATGGACCATTTTCTTCACGGACATCTTCCGGCAAGGTGATATCTCCGGTCATGTGTCTTGAACGGCCCTTTGTCGAGATACCATTCATTTGAATTTGCCTTGGAAGTTCCGGCCGTAAGCGAGAGGACACGAAAAATAAACATTTAAGCACGAGGTCCCCTTTATTCTTTTGGAGTCCTGGGGTTAGCACCTTTTAACAACCCACACTTGTTTGACCGAAGGCGGATTATGTCTTCGAGCATTAGGTGTGAATCTTAAAAGGCATTCGGCGGCCGAGTGACCATAACCATCACACACGAGAACAATGATGAAAGCTACACATATCATGTGTTTTTACTAACTCTTTACTTTTCTTAAGAGTTGCATGCGGTTTGGGAGTAGTGATTTTAGCTTTGACAAAGGGAAGCGGCTTTGGCTTGACTACGTATTTTCTAGGAGCATTCTTCTTGCTTTTGAAGGCGGGAGGAATGGTCGAAGAAGAAGGGCGGTCGGCCTTGCGGTTACCGGCACCACCGATTCCACCGGAAGCGGTTGAAGTAGAGATGCGGCCAACTCCATAAGCCATGTTCTCCGGATCATCAATCTCGGAATCCTTTTCTTTTATCGAGAGTCCTTCCTATACTTTGGATAGACATAATTGAAAATTTGTCCTTTACCCTTAGGATTAGCATGCTTCCTCTTAGGAATTTCATTAGTTAGTTTTGAAATCTCCTCATCCTTTTCACTATCGGATGCACACTTCTCTTCTTCACCGGATCCAAAACCTATACCCTCCTTAATTCCATTGGAAATTTGGGAGTCTATAATTTGATCAGAAGGTGGATTTTGACTTGTTCCATCTATCAATAATCTTTTGAAGATCGTTGATTTGGGTAACCGGTCATCATTGCGAAGTTGAAGTGCGGCAACCTTAGTTTCAAGAATGAGGTTTTGATCTACAAGAGGAGTCATACTTTTGATTTGGCCCTTAAGATTTGAAATTTCGGACCTCATCACGGTTTTCTCCGTCTTGAGTTGAGAAATTTCATCGGTTGATAGTGATAGAGCTTTCTTAACATTTTCAAACCTTTGGATCATCACTTGACCTTTTTAAACATCTCTTCTTGATCCATGGGGGAAATCTCATTAGCCCTTTTTGAAACTTTTGGAGTTGATTTAGCTTTTGAAGATGTTTCATTTTTGGATGGAAAGATGGGGCGAGAAAATGAACAATTTCCAATCTTGGTGCTTGGAGTGAGGTCAAAATTGCTATAGTCCACACCGCTAGCCACAAGCTTGGTTTTCTTTGAAATCACCTCATTCCTCTTTTTGAGCGACTCAACGTGAACTTCATCTTCGAGTCACTAGAAGCATCCTCGGCAATGAGGCGGAGATTTACCTCTTCGGTACTCTCATCGCCGTCTTCATCGAGAATCGATCTCGATCCAAGTTGCAAGTTCTTTAGAATTCTCATCTTCTTCAAGAACCATTCCCTTTCGTTGAGAAAACTTCGAAGGGAAAGTTTTCTTTTCAAATACTCATATTTGGGTTGAGGACATTCTGAGAAGCAAAATGACCTGGCTTTCTACAATTGTAGCAAACAAGGTCACTCCCTTTCTTTGAGTCACTCACCCTTGAAGATGTTCTTTGGATATTTGCTTTTGAAAACGGTTTTGAATTTTTACGAAATTTTTGAAAAGCGTTTCTACAAACATGGCAAAGTCCTCATCATCCATATCGATGAGAGAAGAAGTTGAAATACTAGGATCCGAGGTAGGCTTTGAGGGTTTCTCCACATGATCAACAACAGGACATAGAAAGTGATTTTCCCTTTCCCTCGACTTCTTCAATATGTTGTAATTTCAACTCATAAACTTTAAGGTTTGCATATAAATTACTAAGAGTCCATGTATTTAATTGTTTTGAATCTTCGAGGGAAGTTGCTTTGTGCATCCATTTGGATCCCGGAGCGAGAAAGGAATGTCATGTTAATTTCTTTATCGAGTTAGAACTTTACCTAGAGATAAGCAAGCATTTACTACCTCAACATAGCGATCGTAGGTTTGACGTAGAGATTCATTGGGTAGTACATTGAAGGCTGCTGTATCTCCTTTCAATTTCAAATTTCTTGCTTTCCTTGCATTGATCATCACCTTCGAGATAGTTTTCAATAGAGTCCCACATCTCCTTTGCAGATCTTGCATTTGAGTACCTTCGATAGGTTAAAGTGGGTAATGTTCCGGAAATGATATGTCCGGCTTTGCTATCTAATGCAACATACTTTCTTTCTTCGTCGATCCATTCCGTCTTCGACTTTTTGACTTCGGGAACTTCGGTATTGGTAGTTGCATCGGTATTGGCTTTCATTGGAACAAAGGTCCATCGTTGATACAATCAACTAGCCTTTCATCTATTGACTCTAAGTGAATTAGCATTCGAGCTTTCCAGATATCGAAGTGATCTTCATCCAACATAGGAATGTGTGAATAGTTAATCGTTGCCATAGCTTTTGAAGTTTCCATGATGAATCGGCACCCAAGGCTTAAGCTTGAAAAACAGAGAATAGTTTTATAAAGGTGTTTTGCTCGATACCACTTGTTGGTCCCAAAGGTGCAACAAGAGTATGAAAAGCTTGACTAGAGGGGGTGAATAGGCTGTACAAAAATTTCTACTCTTTTTGAAAATTCAACCTTGGCTTACTTGGGCTGAAAGTGTGGTCAAGTAAAAACCAACTTTCAAGCTTAGTAAAATGCACAGCGGAAGTTTTCTAAGTACAAAACTTACTATTGAAAAATAGTGTGGTCGACCGCAAAAGTGAAAGTGTGGTCGACCGCGAGGTTGAAAATGGCTTAGGCAGATTAGTAAGTATAAAAGCTTAGTAGTTGAAAGATAGTGTGGTCGACCGCAAAAGTGAAAGTGTGGTCGACCGCAAAGTTGAAAATAAGCTTAGAGCGCATTTGTACTATAAACACAATTCAATATGAAGTTGGATGCAAGTGAAGATCAAACACATGTAACAATATGAAAACTTATGAACTTGAAATGTAAAGTGCAGAAAGTAAATGACACGATATTTGGAGAGGTTCAATCGTTAAAGATCTACGTCCTCTACCAAGATGGTTAGTCTTGGATTTTCTAAGGAAGATAGTATATTTGATTTGAGTAGGTACATTACAAGGAATACAAAGTGAGAATCAAACAATCTCAAATCTAACTATCTTTTTCTATGAAGCAAATCCTAGACAATAACCGATGTATGTGTGTGTGTGTGCAAGATTCAAGAGCTCTTTATAATATGAAGAGAGAGCTTAATGAATCTATGGTGTTACAAATGGCTTGAGAGATTTTACGGGTAAGTGATAATCTTGAAGGCTTTTGAAGATGAAGAAGTGTTTGAAGATTCGAAGGATTACGGAGATTTTGAGCTTCAACACTTCTTGATGATTATAACGACGTCTCCGGTAAATCTCGGCTCTCTAGCTTTATGGCACTCTCTTATATGTACGTAATGCAGTATCGTGTCTTCGGGCTTGATCATAAGGTCTATTTATAGCCTTGGGATGAAGATAGCCGTTGGAGTTTCGTGTTGAGCAAGCTTCAAGGACAATGTGTTGTTGATGTATAATTGGAGCACGTGTCCTTTGTGTCTCCATGTTGCAGAGTTAGTGGCCCGTTGGAATTTCGTGTTGAGCAAGCTTCAAGGACAATGTGTTGTTGATGTCTAATTGGAGCACGTGTCCTTTTTGTCCCTTCATTGCAGAGTTAGTGGCAAGGTGGTGTACTGGCGTCCTTTATACGAAATAACCCAGCTGTCACCAATTTGAATTTTGGAGCAAATTCTGCAACGGTAAAAATTCTCTGAGTTAACTCTGAGTTGTGATCAGAGTTAAATTCTCAATTTTGATGAAGTGCGGTCTGGCAAGCTATGTGGTCTGGAATGAGTTGCGGTCTGCCATAGTCTGCGGTTTGCACTGAGGTTTACCTTTTGGTCCATTATACCATCATCAAAATCATCAATCTTCAAGCACCATTTGTGGTAGCATTGTATTTTGTGGACAAGGATTATCTTGGGCCAGAATTCAATACCACGATCAAAACAATTTATTTGCGGTCCAAATAAATATTTTGTGGTCAAATAAATTCCATGTGGAAAATACATATTCCATGCACTTAAAATAATTCCATGCGGTCCAAAATATTTAATACTTTGTGTTCCATGCGGTCCAAAGAAGATTACATGCGGTCCAAGCTTCATGCCTTGTGGTCCAAAATAATTTCTTGCGGTCAAACTCATGCCTTGAGACTAAAATAATACTTTGTTTGTTAACATATTCCATGTGGTCAAAGTATTTCATTTGAAGCCCAAAACCATTTCTTGCGGTCAACTCTTGCATTTTTGGTCAAAGAGAGTTTCATGCGGTCAAACAACTCCATGCGGTCAAACTAAGCTTCATGTGGTCAAACCAAGGGAAGAATAAATTCCTATGCGGTCCAATCCCTGAAGACTTGCGGTCAAATGGAGTTTCCATGTGAAAAAAAAAAAAAAACATTGCCTAGTCTATACTTCTTTTGACCCAAAAAGAATTAAGTATTGTTTTAAAACAATACTTTTTGGAGACAAATCAATCTTGTGGTGGCCTCATTTTTTTAGGCAATATTTTAATATTGATTTTTGACTTTTGCCTTTTAATTTTTAAAGAGCCATCTTTTTCAAGCCGAAAAAAACTAAACTATAAAAATGGACTTAGCTAAAATTGAAGTTGTAAAACTTCTTACATAATGTCCTATAGTCCATATAAAAAATAAATTAGGTGATGGTATCAATCAAATCAAGTAATAGGAGGGGTTTATAATAAGCATACCCAACAGGAATGCTTACAAGGAAAATGAAAATGAAAATGAGGAAACGGGATAGATACATAAGTAACCTTCTGGAACGAACTCTCATGGTATGTTATTTGCTACACTAATTCTTTAACGGCAGACGAAGGGAAGACAGCTGGTGCAAATCGGAGATGTAGACGTTATTTTCCCCGAAAAATCAATTTATGAGATAGAACGTCGGCAAATGGGTATGTCGGCCACGATCTAGGAGTCTGTCAGTTGATCCGATTACTGATTTCATTTCACCTTCTATGATGATCTTACTAATGAGCCCCTTGGCTCTCAGCAATGTCATTATAACCCTTCTACTTTTAATGGTAATACATTTTTATCCTATTAGTTTTTGCAATTTAGCCCCTAGTACTTTTCTAATAATAATAATAATAAGTGACGCAATTAACTTTTCAAACAACTTTAAAAATTAAGTTGCACTTGACTTATATCATGATAAAATTAAATTAAACTATTTATTTTTAGAAACACGAGATTATTTGTTTATTGAAAACGACACAGATAATATATATTGTTAAACGAAATACGAGCATAAAATCGGATAGAGTAGCAAAATTGGAAGCAGAAAATATTCAAAAATAAGTAATGGAATGCTTACAAGAAAAATGAAAATGAGGAAACGGGATAGATACATAAGTAATCTTCTAGAACGAGCTCTCATGGTGTGTTATTTGCTACACTAATTTTTTAATGGCGGAAGAAGGGAAGACAGCTGATGCAAGCCGGAGATGTAGACGTTATTTTCCCCGGAAAATCAATTTATGAGACAGAACGTCGGCAAATGGGTATGCCGGCCACGATCTAGGAGTCTGTCAGTTGATCCGATTATTGATTTCATTTCACCTTCTTTGATGCTCTTACTAATGAGCCCCTGGGCTCTCAGGAATGTCAATATAACCCTTCTACTTTTAATGGTAACTAGTCTAACACCCGTGCGTTAAACGAACAACCAAAAAACTTTGACAAATAGTTGAAATTAAATTAAAAGAGTTACTATAAATATAAAATTTAATTTAGAATATAATTTTTAGGATTTAATGAAAAAATGCATAATATTTTTGACTATCCACTATTTATTTATTTTTGGTACAAACTATTCACGATTTTTTTCTCATTTAATTCAGTTTTAAAATTTTATTTACCAAAGTGACTTACTGTTCAAACTTTTTTTCCAAAATTTTTTCGGTTAAAATCGCTACACGGTGTAGCGATTTTAAATTTGCTAAATTTTATTTTAAAATTTATGCTATTAAAAAAAAACTAAATTTGAAATCGCTACACGGTATAGCGATTTCAAATTAACACAAAAGTCAACCAGACCAAAGTCCACCAAATCAAAGTAAAGTTTGTACGTACTTTCTCCCACTTTAAATTACAAAATAATAATACAAAAATTATCTATTAATAAAGAAAACTAAATACAAATATTATTTTTTCCATCTCAAATAAATATTTAAAAAATGTACTTCTATAAAAAAATTATATTTTTCATTTCAAAAATAAATATTACTTTCGACTCAATATGAATAACCAAAAAATAATACTACATTTTTTATCCCAAAAAATGAGCATTACTTCCTTCATCCCAATGAAAATTTTAAAAATTAATACTACTTCATTCCCTCTAAAATTAATGTTTGTAATGTTAGGGCCTTCGTCTCAAAATATGATATTAATTTTTGAGGCAAATGAAGAGTATTATTTTTTAAAATATTCATTGAGACGAAGGAAGTAATGCTCATTTATTTGGACAAAAAATCTAGTATTATTTATTGGTTATTCATTTTGAGTCGAAAGTAATATTTATTTTTGAAATGAAAAATATAATTTTTTTATAGAGGTACATTTTTTAAAATATTTATTTGAGATGGAAAAAATAATATTTCTATTTAGTTTACTTTATTAATACATAATTTTTGTATTATTATTTTGTAATTTAAAGTGGGAGGAAGTACATACAAACTTTACTTTACTTTGATTTGGTGGACTTTTGTTTGGTTGACCTTTTGTGTTAATTTGAAATCGCTACACGGTGGGAAAAAGTTTGAACAATAAGTCACTTTGGTAAATAAAATTTTTAAAATGTATTATTTGAGAAAAAAATCAACTATTCACTTTCTAAATATCTAGATGTGCAAGTAAAAAATGATTAGATGACTTTTTTTTTGTAAAGTAGAATCTGGACAAAGTTTGTATTCACATTCTTTTCATTTTTATAAACTTACTTTGACCTTTTATAAAATTAATACAACTAGGTCATCACGTGCAATTAACATGTAATTTAACCGAATTTTTTAACGACTTTCGTCAAAAAGCCCCTAACCGAATTTTATCATCCATGAATTTTACTGTTAAAAATAATATATAAGATTTCCTTATTCTAAATTACATTACATTTATTTATACTCTAAAATTAATAACCCCTAAATAATATCTTTGTATTTTTTA
Source organism: Adenophora triphylla var. japonica (assembly GCA_022495995.1). Classification (NCBI taxonomy): domain Eukaryota; kingdom Viridiplantae; phylum Streptophyta; class Magnoliopsida; order Asterales; family Campanulaceae; genus Adenophora; species Adenophora triphylla. The sequence goes on from JAFEMH010005321.1 coordinate 42,033, forward strand.
AAGATATTCTATTCTTATAAATATTTGTAATTTGTAATTTCATTCATATTTACCAAATCCTAATATGTATGTATATATTTTTTTAGATAAGAAATATTGTTTTCATCTATACTTTTATATCCAAATAAAATCTTTCCTTATATTAACTTTTGTAATTTTCTATGATTTCGTAAGTAAATTGGTAAGTGAAAAGTAAACTACTTATACTTAACTGACCTTTTTTTTTCAAATATATGATGTTGCAAACATGATAAGTTGATTTTTTTGTCCCTACATTACATACATGTGGAAAAGCAAAAAAAAAATTATCTACTCTACAACAATTTCAAACATAATCAATATGAAACACACGTTTTCATTACTTAATAGTATTTACAAACCACACATCTCTTTTACTATAAGGAGATTACATACCACAATTCTCCATTACTAAAAGGAGAATATATACATACAAAAGATCTCCATTTCTAAAAGGAGATTAACATAGGCTATCACGCCACAAAGCTTATACTAACTTGCCACACATTGGACTTCTACCACAACATTACATATTGCAAAAGAATAAACGTAGCCTTCAAATGAACACCTATTGCCCAGCGAAATCCAAAAAGTTTTGACATACTTCTTCACAAAAACAATCAAGTTTCCCATAAACAGAAACTAACCACCCTCTGTTTTAGCACGTTTGCCCTCTTTCTCTTCATTTCCAGAAAACTCATTCATCAAATTACGTTTTACACCAACACAAACTACCGTAGGAGTTGATTTCACTTTCACATTCTTCACCGGAGCCAAAACATTATCTGCGTCATCTTTCTCATGAAGGCCCACGTTAGAGACATAGTCAATGTTAGAGTATTGACTTATAACATGCACATCTGAAATCAACTTCGTGACTGGAAATGGTCCAAGATTGATACCAGTTGAGAAATCCTTCACATTAACCTTGAACAAAGCTTTTAAACCTACAATCCTTGAAATAGCTTTTGGAACAGCCTGTGGCATATATATATATAAGAGAGAAGGACATTAGGAACACAATGTTTTACTAATATTTTCCGTTTTATGAAACTATTTTACAGCTACCAAAAACAAATTATACCTTGCCATTAGAAGTAGCCTTTAACTCTCCAGCAGTTTTACCAATCAGATTAACACACTCTTTGTCCCACAAAATAAGAGAAGCAACACTCCAATTGTCTGCAACACGTACCAAGACCCTGTACCTAAGGTTCCCAACTGGATCAGTTAAATTGCATTGAACACAATAAAAGGTGGTTCCAGCTTGTGCCATTTTTTTGAAACACTTTTTGCACGAAACATAGAACCAATCAAACATTGGTTCTATAGCAACAACTTGACAAAACACCCAAAATTGATCAATCTGCAAAAGTAATTGCAACTGTTGGTTTAGTAAATCAATTTTAAATAACCACGTAACCTTTGTTAAATTAATCATAATGTATACCTCCTACCCCCTGATCAAGCGGTTCAATGGCAGAATTTTGTCCATAGACATTTCAAGTTCTTCCCTAATGGTAATGCTGACGGCTTGAACAAATTTGTCACCGGAATGTCCACATTACCTTCTGATACCAGTCTAAAAAAAAATTTCAAATTTCTATTTGGTCCTCGTGTTTCAAAAAATCCCAGTTTGGTCCATATATTTATGAAATTTCCAAATTGATTACTTTAAATGGAAAATGACCAATTTAACGGATAAAAACTAACTGGGTTAGTGATAATGATCATAAAAAAAAAAAAAAAAGAGTTTGATGTGTTGAATAAAAAAAGTGAATTTGATGATCAAATCCAAGAGAAATGAAGAGTTGAGTGATGATTTTTTTTTGCAGTTTTTCTAAAGATTTTTTTAAAAAAGAAAAAGGCTGGAATGTGATAACAGAGAATGTTGAGAAAAATTTATAGAGATCAGTGCTTACCTAATGAGATTGCACTAACAAAAATAGTGAAGGCCAGAATGAATATAATTAGAGACGCCCGTCCCAGTATAATAATGAGCCTTCTCACGACATGTTGACCAATAAAAGCCGCAATTGTTGCCACAATAAGGAAGTATAGAGCTGCAAAAATAAATAGAAGAATTATAGTTAGTTGCAAACACTTCCGTATTCGAGTTTGATCAATGACAAAGTCAAGGGAAGACAAAGCAAAGTCAAAACAAATTGTTTGATAAGAAATGCACTTACCGTAAGGAACTGAAACGTTTTATGATGTAATATTCTACAACGGACATAGATGATGAGAACATCATAGCAAAGGTGGCTGTGGCACTTGAAACCTGCACAAGTTTTCAAGAACATCAAGTTTAGGATATATGAAAATATTCTGCATATTGAGCATTCTTCTAAAGTTTCAATGTGGTGCCCAAAAGGGCTTGTCCTACTTTATTATGTGTTTAGTAGGTCTTCACTAGAGAACATACTTGCAATTTTGTTATTCTCCCTCCGTCCAAAATGATAGTCTCCCTCATTTTTTGAAGAAAAAGAGAGCCTCATTTCTTAAAAAGACAATAATTTAGTGCAATTTCAAGTAGGTACAAGCAAGTAACGCTCATCATTCGTAAAAAGTTTGTCTTATCAAAAAGGACAATCTTTCAGGGACAGGGGGAGCACATGCATGCAACTAATGCCTTCAAGAATTGCTTAATAGAAAATCTGACCATATTATGTTGTAACGCCACTACCTTAACATAGTAGTTTTCTAGTTGAGAATACAAATAGAGAGCTTCTCTAATTAGAGAAAATGATGAAAACTCAAACTCACCTGAGGAGGGACTCCGAGCTCCAAAAATAGAGGACCCATAATAAATCCTCCTCCAAGACCAAGTAGCCCCCCAACCATACCAGCCAGTACACCAAAGGCACAGTAGATAATCAACTGGCTCACTTTAAAATTGGTGCCTTCATCTCCCTTGGATGCAATTCGTCTTGTTCCTCTATATAGGCAAACTGCCTCATATCCAGATACCCCAACAGATACAGAATCTGCGGATAATCAATTATAAATTCTTGATGATGTGATGCGACTAATTCTTGGCATGCTCAATTTCAAAAAGTCAGTTGCATTCTCAATTGAGAGAAGAGAGACAGGCACCAGTTACGCTTGTACACCGGTGGCGAAGCCACCCTTAAGAGATGGGGGTCCCTTGACCCGCTTAACTATTGGGATTTATCATTTTAGTACTTCCAATTTTGAGAGAAAATAAGTACATTAAACATACTATATTTGTCACTTTTCACCCTTTGATTTGTGGTAAAATTTGTACTATGATATCATCTTGACCACCTTTGCCAAAATCTCTGGCTTCGCCATTGTTTTACACTATACATGCAAGATCAGGTTAGAAAATATACCTGCAACAGATTCACCACCCAATACCACACTGAACAATTGACTGTATAATTCTGTTCACAACATATTAAAATTATTAGTCCATGGGTTCATAAGTTTGACACGTAATAGAATATTCAGAGTAAAATATAATGTCCGGAAGAAGAAAAGAACAATGAAAAATAACCTTGATGATCTGCAAAGCAAGAAATGCAACCCAAACAAACACAAGCAGTCTGAATTCCTTCCATTGAACATTCACAAGAATGGTGACCTGTGATGGTGGGAGATATTAGAAATTAAAAAGTTGTAATCTGCTTAGTCATATCCAATTCAACTAACTTACTGGATGTTCTTAAGTGTGATATCAAGCATAGTTGTTCAGTCTTAAAATGAAAGTACATTAACAGGACATAGAACATAACAAAGGTGTTACCAATTAGGAGGTCCTCATCCATATTTTTCCACAAGTTAAGGTTGTCGTACAGTTTGAAAGCAAAAATATTTCGTGGGAAATTAGCTTCAAACACTTCCACAACATTAGTCTTCGGAATAAAAACCATCTTAGGCTCCATTTGTTTCACCGTAAAACATTTTCCGGAAAATGTTTTCCGGAAAATAACCTGTTTTACGGTGTTTGGTTAGCCCCCGGAAAATGTTTTTCGGAAAATAACTCATTTTCCGCTGTTTGGTTGCCTAAGTAAAACGTTTTCCGGAAAACATTTTACGCCCTTTCTAAGTAAAACGACCTACTGACCTTGTCCTAAGTAAAACATTTTCCGAAAAATGGTGGCCTTAATGTACAACTCATATTACGGCCGGTACAACTCATATTAACTGCCCCCCACCCCCCCCCCCCACCCACCCTCCCCCCCCAAATTTTTTTTCAGAACCGCCTACCTACCCCCACCTTCCCCAAAAAAAAAAAAATTTTTTTTTTTTTTTTTGTAATCGCCCACCCACCCCCGCCTACCCCACCCACCCCACCCCCACCCCCCAATTTTTTTTTTTTTTTTTTGTAATCGCCCCTCCCACCCCCTGCCTACCCACCCCCTCACCCACCCCCCCCCCACCCCCCCAAAATTTTTTTTTTTTTTTGTAATCGCCCCACCCACCCCCTGCCTACCCCACCTTGTGAAATATGAGTCGTTTTACCAAACACCCGAAAACATTTTACACCCTTCCTCCGTAAAATATTTTACGCTCTACCTTCGTAAAACATTTTACAGGAAAACATTTTACAGGAAAACATTTTCCGGAAAACGTTTTCCTAAAAATATTTTACGCCGAAACAAACGGAGCCTTAGATTCTGCATTTGTAGCTTTTAACTTCATATTATTGTTCGCTAGCACAAAGTTCTTAATAGCGAAGATGTGTTTCATTACCAGTTATTAGAGCAAACCTGTATCCACTATGGTAGGAGTTGCCCCACCAGAAGAGTCTTTGATTCCTCAAATGTAATTTTCCCAGGAATATCGATGTCAAAAAGGTGTATCTGTGATATTGTCAGATGTGTTTGTCCTTAGATTTTGTATGCTGAACATCACAATATGAATATGAATGATACTACAACCTCCATGCTTAAGTGAATCTCAATAATTTTCTCATATTACCAGAAGCCGCATGATATGGAGGCATTACCCAGTTCTTATTAATTTCTCATCAAAGACCTAAAAATGACGTTGACTGGCAGCACCTCATAAAATATGGTCAAGAGTACTAAATAAATGTGAATACATCTTTAAGACATGATATTATACTCTATCTTATACGATGGACAGTTATATGTTCACATCACTCAAGCAAAATGCAGTACCTTTCTATGTTTAGCTAACAGCTTCCCATCAGTTCCAAAAACACAGCAGGTATTGTACAACTTATCCCCGGATCTTTCAGGTATAGATCCACCAACTATTGTCACCTTTAGAAGGCGAGCAACTTCAGATAGCATCGCTGTTGATGGGGATGCATCACCACCAGCATCAATGTCCTCCGCAATACATCAAATCCAAATTATTCGTTTAACAAGAGAGTTACGCTCATTATTTTCTGGCATATTTTTCCTTTGAATAGATGAAATAGATTTAATGTACAATCAAAGTCAATGATGAAAATGATCTTTTTGTTGGACAAAATCTTAATATAAAAAGATTACAAATAATATTAAAATACAATTTACAATAATACACCAACCCAAATCAGGGGCGGAGCCAGGAATTGGCCGAGGGGGGGGGCAAGATTGCACGGGGGTTCGGGGGCAGCGCCCCCGAAAAAAAAATTTCGGGCCGGACAAGTAAAAAATGGGTCGGATCAATGAAATACAATGCATTTTAGTTAACAAAAATGATAAAAGTAAATAATTCAAAGAACAATTGAAATAATGTTGAAGCATTTAACGCAAACAATTTATTAAAATATATTACTCGTACAAAAAAGAAATTCAAATTTGCTAATTAAACTTGGGATAATAGGAAGAAAGACCAAAAACAAAAAAAAATGGGAAAAGCCTAACGAATTAATTAAGATTGAAAAAATGTGAGGAAATTAAGAGAAAGAATAGCAAAGATGGAAGACAAATAAAATTAATTAAAAATGTAGGTAGCAGGGTTCGAACATGGATTTGAAAGGAAACACCAAAGGCTTTAACTTCACCCCTTCTACCGCTGAACCACACCACTCACTGGTGTTAATTTTGAAGTTAATTATATATATACATATATAACAAAAATATGGTGGGGGCAAAAAAAAAAAATTTCCACTGCATTTCCGCCGATGGATGGGGGCGAGTGCCCCCGCCTGCCCCCCCCTGGATCCGCCCCTGACCCAAATGTCACACCATGGATTTCATTTTAACGAAAATCAATTTCTTATTCATTCATGCACAATTTTTCCAACACTTTTAACCTGTTTTTATGTAGCAAATACACCTCCAAATCTGTCTGGACATGGCAATGTTACTATCCTGCTCCATCAACCTCTGACTCCAGAAGTTACAAATACGAGTACACGTCAGAAGCTCAATCTTTAACAGGATGGCCTCACAAAGCCATGGCTGCTCAAAGGCGAAGAAGAAAACCACCATTCTTTCTTGATAACGAAAGGAAAAAAAAAAAAAAACAACATTGCGAATATGACGGATGATCCGGACACAATTGCAAAGGTGAAAATAACTAAGAAACTGATAGAAGATAGAGAACATTAAGACATGCCCTTGAATGACAACTAAACAACAAGGTTAGCCACATAGAAATAGTTTGCACACTCAGTTTCCAATCAGTCAAAGTCACCTTCTCAAGCTACTTCAATGGTAGAAGGAGCCATAACAATCAGTTTCATGTGAGAAAAGAATAAAATTTGTGGGTGGCATGGAAGATGGACAGATATTTTAGATATGAGTACCTGATATAAAATACAAAAAACTAACACATTTTAATATAAAACCAAATTATAAAAAATATATATATAATAAAGAACCACATAATTCTAATAAACTAACAAACACCATTACACAAGATCAAGTTGCATCAAAACATAATGTGCCTTCAACTCATTTGGAAGGCCGGCCAATGTCTCAAATTTCCTTTGATCATTCATGAATAGATCAACTGCTTTTAAAAGCATGGTCTGATTCAAATCTTCCACTTTAGACAACTCGTCCAACACCATTTGTGTAGTAGCTTTAGGAGCGTCAGAGTTCATGAAGCGGTCAAAGAGATTCCGCCATACGAGAGAGTACATCGTATAATGATTGGGAACCACTATGCTTCCCCTCCGAGTGAATGCATAGCATCATCTTCTAAGCTTCTCACGTTTCCCTCGGTGGTCCCAATGGTCTCCTCTAAGTCAAAAGACTCTTGGTTCACTTCCATTTCTAATTCTACTTCTGCTGTTGTTTGAGCACCCTCACCATTAGCACGGTCTTGAGCAAACAATTGACAAATGTCTTCCCAGTTGTCAATAACAATTCTTGTCCTATAAGGGGCAGCATCAGGATGAACCTAAACCAGAACAAACACAATAAAAAAATCTGATAATGACATGCGTATGTAAAATTATAAATACACTATATCGTCAATGCAGTTAAAATAGATGGCTATATCATTAAATAGATTATCTTGCTTCAATCAATACAGTTATCCAGAAATTCCAAATTTCTAAACCCTACCACAGTTGCGCGTGTTATAGTTAGCAATAAACACCAACACACATCCAAGACAGTAGAAAATGCAACCGTCAGGGCCCAGATTGCAGAATATGTTGCACAAAAAGCAGCATAAGTTTATGTGAAGAAGTTCTAGAATATGATCTCAAACTGCAAAGTACATTTTTAGCTACAGTTCCATCAAAATTACTAGTTCAGTTCATTCACAGTCGCAACCACACTCAAAGCAGAAACAAGAGGGTCCAAAAGATGAACTGGCAGCTAAAATTCAAATTGTGTACAACAAAAGGTTATGTAAAATGCATGTATGGCCTAATGATTATCATTTAATATTCAATTCTTTATATGATATATTAAAATTCAAGAAAGTCTCTGCTGCCAATTTCCAAATAACTCAGCATTACAGATAGAAGAAAGTCTTGATAATTATTCAGGTTCCATCCAGTCAAGTTTAAGAATGGAATACTTTGGCCTTGCTGGTTCTTCACTCTCTTCACCCAGCTGATGTTCAAGAAAGGGAGATGGTAACTGTGATACATGCTTGGAAAAACTTTTGTTACTTTATATGAAGACAAGATCTGAAAGTCATTCCATTTCAAGTTCTTTTTAGCAGGATTTCCGGTCATCGTGACTTAATATTTCAAGAACTTTATTTGAACAGCAAAAAACATGATAAATATTTTTAATCTTGCCTCCTTGGTTAAAAAAGTCTAGGACAACAAACATGAGAAAGAACTAATACGAGTAATTTTCTCATGTAAAAAGAAGGTTGCCGCAAGAGCTAAAGCAAAAGTGACTTTACTAGGCCATACATGCCCAAAACATTTCCATGGAAAATGCAGTATTAAGCTCAAACAATACTACAAAGAAAACTTTCGAAGATATTTACTAGGGAGGAGAACGAAAATTTTCAAGTGAATATTTACGAGGCTGGCTTTTCAATCACAAGTTGGTTGGGGAAGGGGATTTATACCGTAGAGCAGAGAAGGGTATCAGTCAGGAGGTAGACTTGGAGCAACTGTCTATACAGTGAAAAACACAGAAAATTCAATCCCATTTAATAACATTTTTACAACAATCCAAGCTTAAAACTGTTTATGACTTTGTGGGCAAATATCTGTGTAAAAGAAGTCAAGACATTAACTCAAGTTGAGAACTAAAAAAAAAAAAATCAGCAGTAAATAACTACCAAACAAAACATAGCAGCAAGATCACCAGCCAAAAGAACAAGGAAACATACTCACTGCAAGCTAAGAGGTGAAGCATACAAGGAGGTCCTTACATGATTGTGTTTCACAAATAATTGTCATTTACTTCATTGATTAAAGGAACATGAAATTTGAAAAGAAGAAAACAGGAAATCAAGAGCTAAAAAGAAAAATAAGAATCATTAGCACTGTTTCCTATGCGGGTGTGCCTTCAAGTGTATCAATTGGAAAATGGCTTCAGATTTTGCAGTGAACTCTTGACGGTCCAATATATGTGAACATCAAAAGAAGTTCAAGAGAGAATTGCAGAAAGTAAGATAATTACTGTATCAACAACTGAAATCCAAAATTGAAAATGTAAATCATCAAAATAACAAATCTATCAACCCCTTGAACTGAAATGAATAACAGATCTACTGAATTTAAGAAATGCAAAACGATGGCTATAGAGAGAGGGAGTGAGAAATAAAGAGATGGGATCAATGAACTTACTAGTTGAGAGATTGAAATAATCAGAGAAAATGAGAGATCCAACAATGGAGAGGAGAGATCCAACTATGGAGCATCCTGCTCCGCTTCGATGCGGCTTGGAGGGGAGGGGGGTTTGGGGAAGATGGAGACAGTGACCTAAAAAAAATTTCCAGATAGTTTCGAATCGGTGTAGAATTGATTTTGTAATTTTTTTACTTTAACTATGGAATTGATTTTATGAAATTAGGCTATTAGAATTATAATTCAATTCCAATTCTATCCCTCATTTTAACATCCAAACAGCAGAATTGGAATTCCATACTCCAATTCCAATTCCAAATTATGGAATTGGTACCCTAAGAACACTGATAAGTTTAAGATAAAATTCAATCTTTTTTTTCATGAACATTGACAACATCAACCATATGGACATAACTTCCACAAAACTGACCTAATTTAGAACTTGAGCAACTCAACAGCCTCTCACAATGAATGCCCTGTCCATCTATTCTCGTCTATTCTGAAAGCTCAAGCTCGCTTCGTGAATTCAGGATTCTAGAAACTCATTTTGATTTGAAGCAGACATTGAGGTGTAAATCCCAAGCCTCCTCGGGATGTAATCAAAAAGGTCTAGGTGAGCTCTTCTTCATCCCAAAGATTGCCTCCCAAACCAAAGGCGAGAATGAACCATTCTTCGCCATAAATTCTCTAGCAGCCTTGTCATCAAGCAAGAACCCTTTGCGCCTCAATGTAGCTATCATAGCCTCTGCAGCTTCACGGCCTCTCTCCCTACAAAATCCATCCACTAAACCCGTGAAGATAACTAAGCTCGGGGAATGACCAGCCTCCAGCATCTCCAAACAAAACTCAAGAGCATCATCCAAATAGCTGCCTCTGCAAAGCCCCTGAATCAAAACCGAATAACTGAAGGCATTAGGTGAGATGCCATTGTTCTGCATTTTCCTGAAGATTCTCTTAGCGTCCTCAAGCTTTTGGGCCTTGCAGAAACCCTCAACCACGGCAGTGTAGATAACAACCTCAGGTATGGTACCCTTCTCACGCATCGAGCCAAATAGCTTCATGGCTTCATGAACCAGGCCATCGTTACATAAACCATGGAGCATGGCTACGGCATTGGGTATAAGACCAGTTTCCTTCATTTTCTTGAAAATCTCTTCCGCATCTTCAGGTGGTGGTGGCGGAGGTAGCGGCGATGGCTCAGCTGCTCCAGCTTCATTTGAATGGGAGGGCTTTTTCTTGCTACCTTGATCAAAACCAAGCCTAAATTTTTCAAGAAAGCTATGATCCTCAGCAGAATGGGGGAGGGGCTGTTGCTCCTGTTCTTTAGATGGGAATTTATGGGCATTCCCCTCCTCCTCGGAAGATGGAAAAAGGTTACCTGTCCGCCCACGGTCCGTTTTGTTTACTCTGGGTGCATTACTAAAATCATCCTGGTAACTAGACCTACTAGATAAACCATACCTCCATTTGCCGTCGTCAGAACGCCCAATATCCCTTCTTTCCCCGCCGGAAAAACCATCTCGTTGTGGTGGTTGTTGATTAGGATTAACCCTATTATAATTCTGGCGGCGCCCTTGATAACTAACATCATCCTCACCACCAGTGTCGTTGAGCTCATTTGGTTGGGAGTAAGAAGGACGACGACGATCATGCCGCGAGCTTCCATCACCGGAGAGTCGATTAGCTGGTCGGTCCCTATCATAATCATCACCGGTATCTCTACCGAAAGAGCTGTAGGAGCTTAGAAGATGAGAATCAGAAATGCAGTACAGATTGTTAAACTTGGAAATCCTAATTCTTCTTACCAACATCATCTTGTATTGATTTCTCAATCGATCGGAATTTAATTGCTGTTTGATTAAACGACGACAAAATCCTAAACCCTAAAAGTTGAGTCTTGAGGGTTCTGCAGAGAGGGAGAGGGAGAGGGACAGAGAGAGCTTCCACTCTCTTTTCGAACCCAAGCGTGGCCCATGATCTCAGCTGGGCTTCTGGGCTCATATCCAAGAATGTTACCACATCTAATAAATCAATTATTATTATTTTTGTATTATTTTTTTTAAGCAATCTAATAAAATGAAGCCAAAATCTTGTTAAAAAAAAAACCCCCCCCATTTCTTTCTAAGGATTTTTGAGAAAACCTATTTTGAAAATGCATTATGAAATTTTTATAAATAAGTGAAAATTCTTTTAACATATACTATATATGATGTCATTTTTGTAGATAATCAAAAAAAAAAAAAATTAAAACTCTATGCACTTTACAACAATATTACCGAAGCTTTTCACACTATCACTAATACTTTTTAATACTATCATTACCTATTTTTTTTTAGCTTTATCACTTGCACTTTTTCAAATATGTTGACGCTTTCAACACTATTGATGAGACTTTTCAATATTATCATTGACTATCTTTTAATACTATAACTGACACATTATAACGCAAACATTGACACTCTTTAATGAATACATTGACACTCGTTAGCACACACTGACACTATTAAATACTCACATTAAAATTCTTTAAAACACATTTTTTCGAAGTGTCAATTAGTATTATCAAGTATTTGTGATAATGTTACAAAGTGTCTAACGTTCAAACTGGCACTTTGAAACTTAATCACTTGCGCTTTATAATACGGAGTAGTAGAATTGACAGTTATGAGAAATCGTTTTTTTTTTTCTATTGCTAAAAAAACTGATTTTTTTTTTAATAAAATCAATTTACAACATCATATACGTCTTTTTATCAAATCAACTCTTAATGATTATATTAATGAAAATTTAAAAATTGTTATAAAAATATTATTAATCGTGATAATAACAGTTTTTAAATTTTCATTAATGTTTTATGTAAAATGTTGATAAGTTGACGATTAATTTCATTTTAAAGTTTTGAGGGAAAAAAAAAAGAAGAAAGTTTTGATTTAATTTTCAAATACACGTATGTGGACACGTGTAATTTTACTGAGCGCATAAGTTTCTTTTAACTGGTGTCATAATTGTAGTTTCTGATCTTTTTTACAATGGACACGCGTGTCCATATGTAATGAAGGAACATGTTGGTCGATTCTCATATTCCATGTCCTATAACTAACTGATCGATTTCATTAGGATCAGGGGTGGTCCTTTAAACAAAAACTAGATACTTCCCGTTGTTCCATTTAAATTTACACTTTTACCAATTTAATTATTTCAATTAAAATCATACTTCTTTTTTTATTGAAAAAAGAGTACCTTTTTATTCATTCAATTGGACCTAGTCCAATAATAAAAAATATTTCAAATCTACTGTTAATGATTATCTTAATATGAAAATTTAAAAATTGTTATAAAAATATTATAATCGTGATAATAACCGTTTTTAAATTTTCATTAATATTTTATGTAAAATTTTGATAAGCAGACGATTGAAATAATTTCAAGTGAAGTGGGACGGAGGGACCAAAACACCAAATATATTAAAGTACTATCAGCCAACTTAACAAGTAAAAATTACTAATCACACAGCTACACTAATATTGGCATTCATTCTATATGCAATATTCCATTGAGGATAAAAATTACTACAACAACAAAACTTGTTTCAGTTTTGGAAAAAACATAATACTGGACAAGGAACAGACTTTGCCATTACCATGCTCGTGCCGAGGCCTGGTGACTTCGGTTCCCATCTTGCCTGCTTGCATGAACTGGAGAACGATATTGCTGCTGCCCATGTCGATAAGGGGAATGATGAGCTGACGAATGCACCCTAGGCACTCTTGGCCTTTCGTTGATAGCATCAAGTCTCTCTAGCGTCTCCAATACTTCTTTCATTGAGGGTCTTGTTTTTGGTTCCGGTTCAAGGCACCTCAGCGCGAGCTGGGCAATTTGTCCTGCCGCTTTGGATGGATATCTTCCTTCTAGTCGAGAGTCCATTATAGTCTTCAACTTTCTTCTGTCAGCTAAATATGGTTTCACCCAATCAACCAGATTTTGTTGAGCACTAGGCCGGTTTGGATCCAGTGTACGTAAGCCAGTAAGCATTTCTACTAAAACAACACCAAAACCATATACATCGCTCTTTACGTACAAATGCCCTGTTGAATACGACCGCAGTAATAAGGCACAACTGTTTTCAAGCATTTGAATATATGAATTCTGCTTTCATGGTGTTTACTCAAACAAGTTCACTAAAAACAAGCGTAAAGCTTGAAAGGTTAAGATTACCTGTCGAGACATATTCGGGAGCAGCATAGCCATAAGTTCCCATCACCCGTGTTGTTACATGTGACTGACTAGCTGACGGACCCATTTTAGCAAGGCCAAAGTCTGATATTTTCGCATTATAAGACTGACAAAAACAAGGGCAAACTATTGTTAGGCCAATTTTGTTAAGCGTTCACCCTCCTTTAGTAACAGTAACATAATCAGCAGTTATTTTGCTACAAGTCTACGAGTTGCATAGGGTTAAATTGTCACTTTGTGGAAAAGATAACTAAAGATGGGTGGATACTAAGAGTGTTCGGTGAAACTCCCTAATTGAGCTTCTATAGAAAGAGAGAATACAGAAATGAAGAAGTATGATGTAGACTAGATTTCTTATGTACTCTGTAATGTTACGGATTAAATTACTATATTTAAACTTACCCCATCAAGCAATATGTTTGATGCCTTGAAATCTCGATAAATAACTTGTTTCTCTGATGTGTGCAGGAAGGCCAGGCCTCGAGCTGCTCCTATTGAAATCTTAAGGCGAATGGCCCATGGAAGGGGCTGAACGGCGGAACCTCCTGCATAAATCGAAGAAGACTCGGGTAAAATTGTCTCCTTAAAAACATATGGCATTGATTGTATTTATCCAACACCAACACATTTGAAGTACTCCCTCCGTCCCTAATTGATGTCAAAATTTCATTTTAAGGGACACTCTGAAAATGTGTGTTTTTTATACATTTTAATCGCCAAGATCAATAAATATTCTTGTTTTTCACTTTCTATACATTTAATTTTACAATAATAAAATGAATATCAAAAAAATTGGTAAAAAAAAAAACGTGTAGGGACAAAGTTTTTTGCAAAAAAGACATTTATTTTGGGACAAAAGTTTCTTGAATTTGGACATTCATTTAGGGACAGGGGGAGCAAAAAATAAAAATAAAAATATATTTCTTACTTCCAAAGAGGTGGTTTTCCAAGCTGCCTTTTTGCATAAATTCATAGACAAGGAGTAGCTCGTTTTCCTCCCAACAATATCCCAATAACTTAACAAGGTTTGGATGAGAAAGCCTTCCAAGGAAATTAACCTCCGCCTACTCAAAAAAAATAATATGAACAAACTTAGCAGACAGCATAACTTAACAATGAAATCAACAAATAAAAGTCGGAAGGGAGAAGGCATGCCATCTGGTGCTTTCTTGCATTACATACATTGGCAAAAAGCTACTGTAAAACTTAAAGATGCACCACTCCACCTCAAGATATATCAATAATCTGATTCTATATTGTAAAATTTCTTAATTAGATCATAAAAAATGACAAACTAGCAGTAATTTTGGTGATTAATGAAGCGCGCACTAATCTTGGCTAATGAATTGCAAAACTTATAGGTTCAAATACATTTCATTTTTATTAACATCTCCAACCATAATAGCGAAAAAAAAAAACATAATAGTGGTCCAACCCATCTCCAACCAACCATCACCAACAACATAATATTCAATGGCTAGGAAAATTATACCACTGTGGGGACGAGCAAAAAAAAAAAAAATGACAACCTATAGCATATTCCAACACATCTCCAACTACACATCATCTTAGATATATGTACGCAAAGTCAATATTCAATGGCTAGGAAAATTATATCTCTGTGGGGACGAGCAACAAAAAAAAAAAAAAAAACCTTGAGTATCTCTTTCCTGCTGGTTTCTACAACATTAACATTTATGGCATTCCATTTCTTTAATTGTTCATTTTGTAATCCTTGAGACACTTATGCCATAGCTGATAAGGCAGCACCATCACTCTCATGAACAACTTAAAAACTACCTCACGGCAAAAGAAACAGTAATAACACTTTAAAGACACTTGTTTACACAAGTATATTTCAGTTAATGGAAGCACATTCCAATAATCAATCATACGCCCACAATGAAATCTCATATAAAAGTATGCAAAAGAGGGAAAGAATAAGGTCATACTGTAAGTTGTAAGTAATGAGCGACAGCAACCGTAATTAAATTCAGTATATCCCAAACAAAACTGGCAGCAAATTTTGACAACTAAATTATTGAGTAAACCAAATTACCTGCCACTCTTGAAATCCTTGCATGCTCTCTGAATTCAACTTCTTTACAGCAATGACAGATCCACTTCCATTGTTTTTAGAGGATGTCTTCTCATCAAGCCAGCCTTTATAAACTTTCCCAAAACCACCTTCCCCCAAAACTGTATCATTTCTGAAATTTCTGGTGGCAACTTTAAGTTCATGAAAACTGAAGATCCTCAAATTGGGAATTGGCAAGATCTGTCCACCAGGAGTAGGAGCTACGTCATCAGTTCCACTCGCCGCCGAAAACTTGCTGTTCCCGGAGATATTGCTGCTTCCCCCGGACGATGTAGTATTGCTGGTTGTCTGTGAAATACCTGCTCCATATAATCACAACCCTTAGAATTTGATTGTGGTTTTGACCCCAAATAATGAGATCAAAGACAGGTAAAAGCCTGGTACTAGTTGTACAATATCAGAAGCTAATGGAAATGATAAATCTGAGTAAAAATCAAGACTTGATGAAAAGTCAAAACTTGATGAAAACAGGGGATGGAACTATACAAAATAAGCTGAAATCCATAACAACAACAACAACAAAAGTATTGACAAAGATTGAGCAATTAAACTGAATTAGATTAAAATAGCAGACTAATCAAGAAACCAAGAAGTTTTACCAGAACTAAGATTGGCAGTGGTGCTAGGTGTTTGGTTATCGGAAGAAGAAGAAGAAGAAGACAAACAACCACCCATGTCAGCCCTTCTCTGTTTTTCAGTTGGGAATTATACCAAACACTTAATGGGCATAGTTTTTGGAGGTGAAGACGACAGAGAAAACAGAAGCTTGAAAATAAAAATAAAAAGCAACCCCCAGTTGCCTATTTTGATCAGTCTTTGAAATTCCCTCGACTTTATTAGGGGAACTAGAATTGTCCAAAAAAATGTCCCCTTTTTAGTTGATTTTGAGCGTGTCAAAGGAGGGAAGACCAAGTCATGGATCTGCCGGGCTTCATTCTAGGGGTGGAAATGGTTTGTTTCAAATCGCGGTTTGGAGTCGAATCGAGTCAAATCGTGTGGTTTGGTTCGATTTTTAGACATAAGTGGTTTAGCTCGGTTTGAAAAATTAACAAACCATGTGGTTCAGCTCAGCTTGGGGTTTGGCACTCCTAAATCGAACCGAGCCAAACCGAGCTAAACCATTCAAGACCGAACCGTGGTTTGAACCGTGAAACTGACCATTATACTTACATTTAATGTGCTGCTGCAAGAATTATAGTAGATTTTTCCTTGATAGGTCTAAGATTGTTTAAGATTGTTGTTTGGTAATTGATACTTTAAGATTGTTGTTTGATAATTGATACCTTAAGATTGTTGTTTATAATTTTCATATGGTATGTTTTGTATTCTACTTTAAAGATTGTTCTATGATTGTTGTTTGGTGATTGTTATTTGGTACTATAGTTTTAAAGTAATCAAGTTATGCCTGTATTTATTCTAATTACTTAGTTATATTCATTAGTCATAAAATGGTTAACAAAAAAAAAAATTATGGTTTGAAATGCGATTTGGACCGTGGTCTAGATCGCGGTTTGGACCGATCTGAACCGCAAAATCAAACCACAAATCAAACCGCGGTTTAGACCGAACCAAACCGAATCATAGCGGTTCGGTTTAGTTCGGTCTGAATTTTTTTATGATTTAGTTCGATTTGAAATTTCTTCAAACCGATGCTAGCGATTTAACTTCTAAATTTGTCCAAATCGAGCTAAACTGAACCATTTCCACCCTTACTTCATTCATATTCATACGACTATTTTGCGTTAACAAGTCTAACATGTCTCCCAATTTTTGGTTTGTCCTTTCTCTTTACTGGATTCTTCTTCTTTCTTTAGGGAATTTGCCCCCATAAGGGTTTTTTTTTTAAAATAAATTATTTTTTACTAAGTTTTTCATTGTATTAAAATGATCAGGAAGTTCTTTTTACAAGTGAGCTTCCAGTTTTACCCTCACAACATTCTGAAAATATAATACAACATTCTGAAAATATAATACATTCTGATTATTTTTTAATTTTTTTTTAAAAAAAATTATTTTTTTTTAAATATTTTTAATTTTTTTTTGAAAATATATTACAACATTTTGAAAATATATAATACAACATTCTGAAAATATAATACAACACTCTGAACATAATACAACATTCTGAAAATATAATACAACATTTTGAATATAACACAAAGATTCGATTTTTTTTTATTTTTTTGAAAATATAATACAACATTCTGAATATAATACAACATTCTGAAAATATAATACAACATTCTGATTTTTTTTATTTAAAAAAAAATAATTTGTATTTAAAAAATTTTTTTATTAAAAAAAAATTTTACTAAAATTTTTTTTTATTAACTTTTTTTTTTAAAATATAATACAACATTCTTTGGGGGGTATTTTTGTCCAAAATGACAAAAAATTGATACGTTCATTTAAAAGAAACTTATTGAGCATAGATTTTAAAAAAAAGGAACTTATGGGGCAATGACCCTTCAACATTTCATATGTCTCACTTCAAGGGTTCTAGGGTAGTATTTCACGTTTTTTAATAAAATTTTTAAAAAAAATAAATAAAGAATTGCAAGTGAGTAGAAGATTAAAGGAGAGAGAATGTAAAAGTTAAAACATTTAATATTTCCCCCTCTTTTTTATTGGTTTTTTATAAATATGTTAACATTATAAGGGCATAATGAATGATTTTATTGTAAATATATTTACATTATAAGAGTATAAATTTCTGATACACTATTCAGAATTTGTCATTTATTGAATGAGACTCTTAATCTGGAACGGATCAAAAGAAAAAGTAGGACTCTTTGAAACAAAACGGAGGGAGTATCAAATTAGCTCTTATCCAAAAAAAAAAAAAATTAAAAAATAATAATTTAATATTCATTTATTTATTTTGATATTAATATTCACATATTTGGGTGAAGTGATTAGTTTTGGTGATGCAAGTTGAATAAGTCCATTGTCATTTATTCCAAATTATTAATTGGTTTTCTGAAATCTTTGACTAATTATATTTGTTGAATATTAGTAATAATTACTGATCAACATGCGTTGACTTCTTTTAGAGCATCTCCAATTATCGACCATGGTATGGTTGAAGGAGATGGCTTGGTGTGGCCTAGTTGACGCATCAATGAATACTCCCTCATTTCCTAAAATAAATATAAATGTTAAAAAAAAAAATTAAATTATTTTTTATCATTAGCAAATCTGATTTTTTTTATATTTATTGATATAATATTTTAATTATATCTAAAGTGTGAAATATATTTATTGGTGACTCCATGCTATAACCTTCAAATTGTGAAAAATATTCTCGGGGTTCAAATATAAACAAAAAATACGATTTTTTAATTTTTTTAAATCTTAAATACAAATAAATTTTATCAATTTCAACGCAAATCTCGTTAAATATAATAATAATTATTATTTTTTTGAAAGAAAGTGTTATTGTATTTGATATTATAACATATTTTTGTTATAAGATACGATAATTATGTTGTGAATATGGCCCTCCACAACTCAAGCAAACCTACAAGAACGATTAGAGCACAGAAACCAAGCACAAGAAATCAAAGAAACAGAAAAGAACACAAGAAATTGTTAACCCAGTTCACCAATTTGATTGGCTACGTCTGGGGGCACTACCAAACCAGGATCTTGCACTATGTATGTAGAATTTGTGTTACCATGAGTTTTGGGGCGGAACTTTACTTATATATGACATATGGAACAAACCAAACCCTAAACAAAAAAGGATTCTCGGGATCGAAAATCGGGCCCGGCCACGGCCGCCTGGAGCCTAGCGCGATCGCGCTATCGTCCAAGAAGTCCAACGCCTTAGACAAAACCTCCAGCGCGGTCGCCCTCCCCTTCAGCGCGGTCGCCCTTGAAGAAAATCCCCCGAGCCATATGTTTCTGTCCAAGAGCGCGGTCGCGCATATAGCCAGCGCGGACGCTCTTGACCCCAGGAACCTCTGACGAAATTATTCCCCCTTGCTTCGATGTCTAACCCGGTTGGTCCTCTTTCCCAACAATCTCCCACCTAGAGATCAACCACACATATAAGCCTCGTATCCGTCTTCAACTCATCCTTGGTGTCCTCCTAGTGCTCACCTCGATCATGGTAGTGTCATCCTCCTCTTCTATTCTCCGAGCCCAATTGAAGCTTTGCACAGCTTCAACTTATCAAGATTCACAACCTTTGTCAACATGTCAGCCGGATTTTCTGATCCCAATATCTTCTCTAGCCCCAAGATCTTCTCCTCCAAGAGATGTCTGATGTAGTGAAACCTCAGTTCAATGTGCTTCGTCCTCGAATGAAACGCCGGATTTCTTGCCAAATGTATTGCACTCTGACTATCGCTGTAGAGAACGTTACCACTTCGCGTTTTCCCAAGTTCACCCAAGAAGTTCTGCAGCCATACCATCTCTTTACTCGCCTCTGTCACTGCCACATATTCTCGCTTCGCAGCCGATCGCGCCACGATCTTCTACAATTTAGAAGCCCAGAGATTGCACCACCCAATGTAAACACATAACCCGTAGTACTTCTCCTCTTATCAAGATCACTTGATGCCAAGTCTGCATCAACATAACTCGCTAACACCACTTCCTTGCTCGAGAAACACAGAGTCTTACCAAATAGCATTCTTCAAATAACGTAGGATCCACTTAACCGCTTCCCAATGTTGCTTTCTGGATTGCCCATAAACCGGTGACTACTCCTACCGCATGTGCAATGTCCAGGCCTTGTACACACCATTGCATACATGAGACTCCCATCCTTTGAAGCATATGGAGTTCTCTCCATCTGGTCACGTTCCTCCTTGCCCCTAGGTGAGTCCTTCTCGGATAGCTTGAAATGCAAACCCAATGGCGTCCCTGTTGGCTTCGCCTCTTCCATACAAAACCTTGCTAAGATCTTCTCAACGTATTCTCGCTTGTGAAAGAACCAACTTGCCCGACTCCCTATCCCTGGTCAATCCGCATGCCCAAGATTTTTCGGCCTCTCCCAAATCCTTCATCTCGAACCATTCGACAACCGAGTCTTCAACCTGTTTACCTCTCTACCGCTAGAGCCCGCTATTAACATGTCGTCCACATATAACAAAGAAGATAATATACCCGTTGTCCGTGTTCTTGAAGTAGCAACAATGATTCGCTTCACATCTGATAAAATCAATGTCATGCATGAATCCATCAAATTTCCTGTACCACTGCCTAGGAGCTTGTTTAAGGCCATACAAGCTCTTAGTCAATCTGCAAACTAGCTCCCCGCTACCCTTAGACAAGTAACCCTACGGCCGTACCATGTAAATCTCTTCCTCCAAGTCCCCATGAAGAAAGGCTGTCTTCACATCCATCTGTTCAAGCAACAAGTTATCCGCCACTACTATCCCCATAACCATTCTGATAGTGGTCATCTTCACAACCGGAGTGAATACTTCGGTGTAGTCAATACCATACTTCGCCGAAACCCTTTTACAACCGCCTTGCCTTGTAACGCTTGCTACCGTCTGCTTCCTCCTTGATCCGTAAACTCACTTGTTATGCAATGCCTTCTTCCCCTTAGGTAGTTCACTAACTCCCAAGTTTTGTTGGCCTTCAATGAGTCTATCTCATCATCCATCGCAGCCTTTCCACTTGTTACAAAGTGCACCGCGAACAACTCTCCGCATAACATTCCTAGGTTCCCCATTATCTGTCAACAGCAAATAATAATTGGATGGAGTATACTGTCGGGCGATCCACGCAACTGCTTGGATCTACGCAGCGGAATATCCGGTTCCGAGTACGTGGTTCATCTTCGTGACCTCCGACCATGGTCATCATGAACCATTCTCGCTCCCACCCGAGTTAGGAATATCCACCTCTACAATTTCCGGTTCCGAACTAGTGTCATCAGATGCCCCCTTTCTGTCCTTGTACAAAACCCTGTTCATTGAATACCACATCTCGACTACTAATAACTCTATGATTTTGGTCATCCCAAAACTTGTACCCGAAGTCATCCCCGCCATACCCAATAAATGTACACTTAACGATTTAGCATCTAATTTAGTTTTCTCGGCGGAATCAACATGAACATAAGAAACGCAGCCAAATATGCGAAGAAATGACAGATTTACTCCTTGCCACTCCACGCTTCCTCTGGAATTCCATTCCCAATGGTACCGATGGTCCCCGATTGATCAAGAAAGCCGCCGTGTCAACTGCATATGCCCAGAACGTCTTCGGAAGTCCACACTTCAATCTCATACTTCTAGCCCGCTCATTCAATGTTCTGTTCATCCTCTCTGCTACCCCGTTGAGTTGTGGTGTCCGCTTTGGAGTCTTCTCCATACGAATGCCATTCGCAGCACAATATTCCCTAAACTCACCAAGCTCATACTCCCCACCATTGTCTGATCTCAAGCACTTAAGCTTAAGTCCTGTCTGATTCTCCACCAAGGCCCTCCACTTCTTGAACACCTCGAAAGCCTCATCTTTCCCCTTCAAGAAATAGATCCAAACCTTCCTTGGAGAATCATCAATGAAGGTCATGTAATATAACGCACCACCCAGAGACGTAACCGGAGATGGCCCCCACAAGTCCGTGTGAACCAATTCCAACTTTGCTTCCCTCAAACCCCTACCTGTCCTCGAGAAATTATTTCTCCCCTGTTTGCCAAACATACAATCCTCGCAGATTTCCACGTTGACTGTCTTCAAACCCGGTAGTAGTCCCTTTGAACAAAGTACCTTCATCCCCGTCTCACTCATGTGACCCAATCGACAGTGCCACAAATCCGTATCACCCTTGGCTGCTGCCACCGCGATACTGTCCTTGGTGTTATTCGCCAAATACAAAGTCCCCTCCTTATTACCCCGAGCGATCTCACAATCCTCCTTGGTAATAACCCAGTTTCTGCAGCCGAATGTCACCTTGTAACCTTCGTCGTCCAACTGCCCAACTGAAAGTAGGTTCTTTTTCAAACTCGGAATGTGTCTGACCCCGTTCAGATGTAAGACCTTCCCGTCTGATGCTCCTATTCTGACATCCCCCTTCCCCTTGATTTCCAAAGGCTCGCCATCCGCCAGATAGACCTTACCGAAATCACCGGAAGTGTAATTCTCCATCTCTTCCTTATGCCCGCAAGAGTGGAATGATGCCCCCGAATCCAGCACCCATGATTCTAGTGCACTACTAACACTCAGAACCAGTACATCATCACCTTCGACTATCACATTCACCTGATTGCCCTTACGACTTGGACAATCCCTCTTGAAGTGTCCCAACTCCTTACAATAATAGCACTGAACAGATCCCTTCGCAACCTTTGGTTTGTCTTTGTTCTCTCCGGTCTTGCCCTTACCACTCACCCCGTTCTCCCTAGATTCGGTTCTCCCTTGTTTGCTAGTACCCGGCTTCTCCTTGCTAGTAGTAGCTAAAGCCGATCCCGAAGCACTCGATGTCCCCAACTTATTCATGCGATTTTCTTCGGCCAAAAGAAAGTCCTTAACATCATCATACTTCAATTTCTTCTTACCTGCTGAAGCGTTGATTGCAGTCACCGTTCCGCTCCAACTTGCCGGTAAAGAAGCTAGCAACAAACACGCATGAACCTCATCATCGAACTTGATCTCCACCGCTGTCAATGAGTCTATAACATCCATAAACTCATCGATGTGCTTAGCCAAAGATCCTCCCTCTTGCATCTTGAGAATACCCATCTTGCGTATCAAATCAACCTTATTTGCAGCAGATGGAGTTTCAAATCTCTCAGTAAGATAATCCAATAGCTCCTTGGTGGTTGTCGCCTTCTTGGTAGTCTTCGCAATCCACTTTGACAAAGTAGATCTAACCACCTCTAGGGCTTTTCGATCCATGAGTTCCCATTCTTCCTGATCTTCATCTTCCGGTTTGACACCCTTCAGAGGCTTATAGAGGTCCTTGTTGTACAGAAGATCCTCAATCTGCATCCTCCAATATCCGTAGTCAGACCCATCGAATTTCTCAACCGCCTGTTTGTCCTTGCCCATTCTTGATTGCTTGGAACAACTACCTTGATCTTGAAACCAAAAGCTCTGATACCAGTTGTTGTGAATATGGCCCTCCACAACCCAAGCAAACCTACAAGAACGATTAGAGCACACAAACCAAGCACAAGAAATCAAAGAAACAGAAAAGAACACAAGAAATTGTTAACCCAGTTCACCAATTTGATTGGCTACGTCTGGGGGCACTACCAAGTCAGGATCTTGCACTATGTATGTAGAATTTGTGTTACCATGAGTTTTGGGGCGAAACTTTACTTATATATGACATATGGAACAAATCAAACCCTAAACAAACAAGGATTCTGGACTGCTGAAAATCGGGCCCAGCGCGGCCGCTCTGGAGCCTAGCGCGATCGCGCTACTGTCCAGTAAGTCCAACGTCTTTGACAAAACCTCCAGCGCGGTCGCCCTCCCCTTCAGCGCGGTCGCCCTTGAAGAAAATCCCCCGAGCCATATGTTTCTGTCCAAGAGCGCGGTCGCGCATATAGCCAGCGCGGCCGCTCTTGACCCCAGGAACCTCTGACGAAATTCTTCCCCCTTGCTTCGATGTCTAACCCGGTTGATCCTCTATCCCAACAAATTAAATTATTTTAATTATATTTTAATCACATGATTTTGGAAAAAACGTGTATTTTTCAAAGGGTTAGCAAAAATGTGTTTTAAAACTATGCACGATTCCATTTTTGTAATTAAATGGTGTTTTTAAAAAACGTGAACGGTGGTATTTTCGTAAATACTGTATGCTATCAATTGATGCTTGTAATCGTTAACTCTGGTACTAATACTATTATCAGTAGAACTGACACACCTGAACACATATGATGGTACACTTGAACTCATATGATATGATGACACTAATCAAAACACATGATGCTATAACACTTAATGACAAGATTTACAAAAACTTCAAAAGACTTATTTGAGGTCATAAATGATGTCTTTTGGATTTTATCTCGAGCAGGGCCGGTTCAGACATGGAACATTAGGTTCCTTTGCACAGGGCCCCAAATTTTGAAGTGCCCCAATTTTATCTATGCCCTTTAAATATATATATATAACAAATTATTGTGTTAATTTTTTAAAGGATAAATTGCAATTTAGGGCCTTTTTTTAAATAAAATATTGAAGTTATAAATAATTTTATGTTAATTTTCTAAGTATTAAGGGCCCCATATTCTCATTTCGCACAGGACCTCTTTACTTAATGAGACGGGCCTGATCTCGAGTTAAAAGTTATGTCACTTTTCGTGTACTCATCCAATAATACAATCACTGTTGCTAGTAAAATACATAACATTCCTTATAACTAATGCTGATTATAACATTCCTTCAAAAGTGTTTTTCATAAGAACAAACTCTATTTTAATTCATATGAAAGTAGTTATTTTTTCTAAATAAGACCAGAGATGAGATAAGAACCATTTATAACCGGCTAGTCTTGTAGACCAGGAAGTCTTATATGACTATGATTTTTATGTCTCGAAGAATTGACTAATGGCTGCTGATATATCAAAAAAAATATACTCCCCTCATTTTGATTTTTTTTTTTTTTTCACAATCACACTTATAGTTATGAGAATTTATATTAGTCGATCTCAAATTATACAGATTGCAAGGTTGTTCCGGGTGAGAGCACAGCAACTCAACATAGACTGGTGGTACTTGATTTTCGAAGTAAGAGAATTTCGAGGAAGAAAAAATCACAGGTAGACCCTAGAATCAAGTGGTGGAGACTTCAAGGGGAAAATCAATCGAAATTTGTAGCTAAGATGGTCGATACCGGTATTTGGGCGAATAATATGGAGGATATGAATATAGATTCGACTTGGACTAAGATGGTACATACCATAAAGGAGGTGACGAAAGAAGTCCTTGGAGAATCTAGAGGAAATGGGCCACCAAGTAAGGACACATCATGGTGGAACGAGGAAGTAAAACAAGCAATAAAGGGCAAGCGAGAATGCTACAAATTATTGGGGAAATGTAGGAGCGACGAGAACTATGAGAAGTATAAGGAAGCTAGAAGAGATGCTAAGAAAGCAGTAAGAGACGCAAAAGCAAGGGTGAATCAGAAACTTTATGATAAGTTGGATACAAAAGAAGGGGAAAAGGACATCTGATACTCGCTCGTATGAGGGATAAGAGGACACGAGAGATTGGGACGGTTAAATGTGTGAAGGATGTAGACCAAAGAGTTTTAGTCGGGGATAAAGAGATAAAAGATAGATGGAGTTCGTACTTTGATAACTTGTTCAATGGCGGTCAAGAGCAGATGTTGGAGATTTAAATATCTCTTCGAGTATGGTTAATCGAGATTTTATGCGGAGAATTCGAAAGAGTGAAGTGGAAATGGCAATGAAAAAGATGAGATTGAAGAAAGCCGCTGACCTGGATGGTATACCAATTGAGGTTTGGAGATGTTTCGGGAGAGGGAGTAGATTGGTTAACAACGCTATTTAACAAGATATGGAGAGTTAACACAATGCCATTGGAGTGGCGGAAGAGTACTGATCCCTTTGTATAAGAATAAAGGTGATGTCCAAGATTGTGCCAACTATCGGGGATCAAACTAATGAGCCATACTATGAAACTTTGGGAAAGAGTGATTACACAAAGGTGAGAAAAATTGTGGATATTTCGGATAATCAATTTGGGTTTATGCCGGGAAGATCGACTATGGAGGCAATATATCTTATGAGACAAACCGTGGAGAAATATCGGGATCAAAAGAAAGATTTGCATATGGTTTTCATTGATTTGGAGAAGGCATATGATAAAGTGCCAAGAGAGGTACTTTGGTGGGCATTAGCAAAGAAGGGTGTTTCAAAGAAATATATTGATATTATCAAGGACATGTATAATGGAGTTAGTACTTGTGTACGGACTAGTGTTGGAAAGATGAAGAGTTCCCTATAAAGATTGGAGTGCATCAAGGTTCCGCACTTAGCCCCTTTCTTTTTGCTTTGATAATGGGACGAATTGACGAGTCACCCAAGATGATATACCAAAGTGTATCTTTGCTCGCGAGATGATATCAGGCCGATTGATGAGACAAGAGAGGGTGTTGAAAGTAAATTGGAGTTGTGGAGACACACTTTGGAATCTCGAGGTTTTCGATTAGCGAAGCAAGACCGAATATTTGGAGTGTAAGTTTAGCGTAGTTGGAAGTAGGGAGGCAGGGGCGGTCACATTTGATGGAAATATTGTCCAAGCTTCTCGAAGTTTTTTTTCGCTATCTTGGATCCATTATTCAAAAGAATGGAGCATTAGATGGAGATGTGGCTCATAGGATTAAAGCAGGTTGGTTGAAGTGGAAGAGTGCTACAGGGTTTCTATGTGATCGCGACATGCCCAATAGATTAAAGGGAAAATTCTACCGCACGGCAATTAGGCCGGCATTGCTTTACGGCACCGAATGTTGGGCCGTGAAACAGTGTCACGTGCATAAGATGAATGTGGCGGAGATGCGTATGCTTCGATGGATGTGCGGTCATACAAGTAAGGATCGGTTGGGGAATGAGGTGATCAGAGGTAAAGTAGGAGTTGCGCCCATTGAGGATAAAATGAGGGAAAATCGTCTACGGTAGTTTGGACATGTGAGAAGAAGACCGAGTGATGCACCGGTTAGGAGGCCGGAACAGTGGAGAAATGATAAAATGGCGAGGGGTAGGGGAAGACCCAAACAAACTTGGATTAGAGTAATTGAAAATTATATGAATTTACTTGGAGTGGATGAAAGTATGGTGTTGAAGAGGCCGGAGTGGAGGGCAAAAATCCATGTGGGGGGTTGATTTTTTATTTTATTTTTATTTATTTATTTTTATTTATTTATTTTTATTTTATTTATTTTATTTAATTTAATTTAATTTTTTTATTTATTTTTTTCACGATAACATATGAGGATTCATGTTAGCCCACCCCAAATTATTTTGGGACTAAGGCGTTGTTGTTGTTGTTGTTGTTGTTGTTGTTGTTGTTGTTGTTGTTGTTGTTGTTGTTGTTGTTGTTGTTGTTGTTTGTGAGTCCTATTTATAATGAATTGATCTTGATCGATCCCCGCAAATCAGATATCATACTGTATGTAGTAAGGGCAACTCCAATGGGAGGTATCAAAATCAAATTTTGGTACCTCCCAAAGGAGTTAGCATCTCCAATGGGGTAAACTTGGGGTACCAAAATTTGAAAGAGAGTTAGTGAAGGTACCAAATTTGGTACCTTGGCTAACTCTCTTTGTATTATTTGTATTATTTTTATTATTTATATTTTTGGTCTTTGACAAAAAATGGCTAATAATAATAATAATATAATAATAATAATAATAAAAAATTATTAATAATAATAAAATAATAATAATAATAAAATAATAATAATAATAATAATAATTAATAATAATAATAATAAAAAAATAATAATAATATAATAATAATAATAATAATAATAATAATAATAATAAAATAATAATAAAATAATAATAATAATAATAATAATAATAATAATATTAATAATAATAATAAATTAATAATAATAATAAAATAATAATAATAAAATAATAATAATAATAAAATAATAATAATAATAATAATAATAAAATAATAATAATAATAATAATAATAAAATAATAAAATAATCATTCATATGTAATTATTAAAAATATTTAATTAGTTAAAATAATAATAACAATAATAATAACATTAAAATAATAATAATAATAAAATAATAATAATAATAATAATAATAATAATAATAAAATAATAATAATAATAATAATAATAAAATAATAATAAAAAAAAATTAATTAATAATAATAATAAAATAATCATTCATATGTAATTATTAAAAATATTTAATTTGTTAAAATTTTTGAAATATACCAAAATTTGATTTTGGTACCTTAAGTTAACTCTCTCCATTGGAGATGTAAATTTGGTACCCTATGAATAGTGTGTGAAAGGTACCAAAATTTGATTTTGGTACCTTTTGCTAACTCCTCCCATTGGAGTTGCCCTAATGCATAAGGATATACTGTATAACTTATGCAGGAGCGGCTCCAAATTCCCATTTCGTAAGATAGTGTCACTTTATTTTTAACTTTGACAAAAGATTTTGAAAAAAAAAATCCAAAAAAAAATTAAAACTTTTTATTGATATACTATAAAAAAATACTAAGAATAATATTTTTAATTTTCTATTACAATAAATGAATCAAGAAAAATTATTAATTAAAGTTCAATCTCTGTCAATAATTCTTTTTCAAAGAAATTTATCGTAACACATAAAAATTGGAAATAATTAATCGATCTGAGTC
This sequence comes from Adenophora triphylla var. japonica, assembly GCA_022495995.1. Classification (NCBI taxonomy): domain Eukaryota; kingdom Viridiplantae; phylum Streptophyta; class Magnoliopsida; order Asterales; family Campanulaceae; genus Adenophora; species Adenophora triphylla. Next base: position 70,914 of record JAFEMH010005321.1, read on the forward strand.
AAATTAGCAGTCAAAGCTACAACTTTGTCAATGTTGAAGATTATGAAGAGTAAAACGACTAATTCAAAAAAAAATATTACTCCCTCCATCACATAAAATAATATAATAAATATCACCACTTTTTTTTAATTATACTAAAATAAATGTCTTATGTCTATATAATGAAATATTAAGTCATATTGCAATTTTACCATTATACAAAGGATTTTTTTTTTTACCAAAATACTACCTCAAAAATATGTTATTTACAAAAAAAAATAAAAAAAATATATGTAAGTTGTGATATTACAAAAAACTACTTTTTTAAAAAAAAATCTTTTCCAGTTAAATAACTGATAAATGTATTTATCAGTTGTTTATAACTGATAAATGATCAACAACTGATAATGATGAGCCCGGATCTACTGGACCGGGCCCGCGCTCGATCTGATCCAAGGAATCAGTGACGTGGCAGTTCCTAGACCGCTGGGGGGAAGACCGCGGACAGATAGGCCCTTGAGGTCAAGACCGCGTCCCTCCCCGCATTAATCCTATCAAAGATAGGAAGGATCCTGACCGCTATATTCGTGCCCGCACGACCTGTGACCGTTGGGTCCGTGCCCGCAGATTGTATGTCCGCAAGGACCCATGCCCGCAGGAGACATGACCGCTCCATCTGTGCCCGCGTCAAATACCTTTGACCGCGGCCACGATGTTGACCGCGGGCACATGTCTGCTTCCCGGTTAATATCAAGCCTTACTGAGCAAGTTAGCTTACTGGCTCTGACATGCAAGTTGCCGGCTCCCCCATTACGCATTTAATGCGGCTCAGTCAGGCGCTTACTATTTCATTTAATGCGCCAAGCCATCTACAGGGCTCATGTCCCTTTCAGCCATGACCCCTCTGACAGTCAATGCTCCCTCCCTGACAGGGCCAATTAGCTGCGGACACGTGTAGATGGTCAAATACCAAAGTGCCCCCTAGGGCTGATCTCATTGCTTACCTCAACAAGCACCACTACATTGCCTATAAATAGAAGGCCTTTGTCCCCTTGGGCAAGGTAAGTTCCAAATATATTAAGTAAGCCATATTACACTAAACACACACACACACTCCAAGGTATTCCAAGCCTTATTATCTCAGTATTCTTACTCTCACACCCGAGGGCCTGAGTTGGAGTAACATTCAACTTTGACCTTAACGGTGCTCTTTTGTGTTGTGATTTAGGTACATCAATACACCAAAAATATCCTAGCCAGATATCCTTGAACCGCTCCTGACCCTGAAAAGCTTGGCGTCATCAGTGGTTCTATTGCCGGGAGTCTGACTTTCATTAGTTTCTCCCGTTTAAAATCTTTGTTTTCAGAAACACCTTATATTCTAAAATAGCTGACTGTCAAAAGCTTTCCTTTTCAGTCACTTCCCTTCTCTTCCAAACATGTCAAAGAATATGCAAAATGTTGGTCAGTTGACCATTGAGGATCCTAACCAGGCCTCACCTTCCAATGCCAACAAGGGAAAGGCTACTACCTCTGTCTTTGATAGAATGGGGGCCCGTTCCCAGTCTGCTCACACTCTTTCCCCAGGCCAGAGAGCTATACACAAACTAACGGACCAAGCCCGAGCTGAAAAAGCCCAAGCCCTCCTAAATGATAGCCCCAAAACCCCCCAAGCTCCTCTGAAAAATATCGCCCTAAACACTCCACTCTCCCCGGAGCAAATCCTGAGAAGGACAGAAATCCTGGCCTCCAAGGAGAAGCTGGTCGCAGAGGCCATGTCTATCGCCGACGCTCAATTGGAGATGTTTGAAATAGAGGCCAACGGAGGGCTCCAGTTCCCTCAGGGGTCACTAAGGTTCTCCCAACGAGCTCCCCCAAAATCGCTTGCTAGTCAAGCTAGGGGGCAAACCGGGTTGAACCAACCCTTGACCGCGGGCAGTCTGCCAAACGCACGGTGGTGCAAGTTGAAGATAGCGAGGAGGTTGGAGAAGAGGCCCAATCCAATCTACGTGCGGAGTCCAAAGCCAGACCCTTGGCTCCGGCTAAGGGAAAGGTCGTGACTCCACGAGCTAAGAAGCAGAAGGTTGATAGTCAGAACCCTGAGTTTGCGGATTTCATGCAAAAGATGTGGGAAACCCATCAGAAGGCCGCCCAGAAATGTGACCGCACCATGGACGCCTTCAGCGACAAAATTGCGTGGGCACTTATTCAGAGGGGCAAGCCCCCCCAGATGGACACCTATGATGGCTCCAAAAATGCCAAGAGTCATATGGGACGATTTGAGGGGCAAATGGCTCTATTCTCCTCGGAGGAGTCCGTGATGTGCAAAGCCTCGTCGCGACCTTCACCCCGGCAAAGCCCTATCCCGGATGCCGGCTCTCAAACCTCGGTCCATCCAATCCTTCAACCAAGCCTCAGAGCATCTTTCTTAATGCCTTTCTGGTGCCGGTGTGCCGCTAGACCAAAGACGTGACCTTGTCCGTGTCAAGCGTGCCCCCCGGCGAAGCAACAAAAGATTACATCTCTCGGTTCAGAAAGGTGAGCGAGGAGATTGTAAACTTAGAAGGAGGAGACATCGACTCGCTTTGAGGGCGGCCTCACCTCCTCTTTCCTCAAGATGAATTTTGCCTCCCTGTACCCCGCCAAAACCGTGGAGAAAATGTATGAAAGAGCCTCGGCCATAGCCTCTGCCGAAGAGCCAAACGTGCCCGCTCCCCGAGCCTCCGTAAAGGAGAGAATAATCCAAGTCCAGGAGACCACCCCGGAGCCTGCCCGTACTAATAATCAGGGCAAAAACAGAGGCCGTGGGTCAGACAAACTCCGGAAAGCAGTGGATAGTACACCTTTCACCGAGCTCACTGAGCCAAGAGTGGTAATAATGAGAGCCTCAGATTTTTCTCCTCCTCCCCCAATGCTCAGAAAACCGAATGAGAGGAGTAGGGCTAAGTTCTATGAGTATCACAACGACCACGGGCACGGTACTGAAGATTGCTTCCAACTAAAGAGAATAATCCAGCAGAAAATCAATAACGGGGAGATGACCCAGTGGGTTAAAGGGAACAACAACAATGCCCCCAAAAATAATAACCAGCAGCGGGCACGAAATACACGTGGCCCCGAGAGTAATGAGAGAGATAACTATGATGAGGATTTGGCGGATTATGACATTCATTTCATTGGCGAGGAACCTCCCTCCAATAAACAACTCTCCCTTCAAATCCGCACTTTGGAGAAAGTTTTTCTCATTCCCCCCATGACTCCGGAAGAAGAGCAGGAAATAGGGTTCAAAAAGAGTGAACTTGCCTCCTCCCTATTTCACTCCACTCAGCCCATTACCATCCCAATGAAAATAAATCGGGCCAACATACACCGAGTCTTAATTGATACGGGCGCGGCCAGAGACATCCTCTACTACCACACGTTGGTTAGCATGCGGATGACCGAGGCTAACCTAACTCCTTATGCGGGCATGTTGGAAGGCTTCACAAATCACGCAGTTGGAGTAAAGGGGACGATAGTGTTTGAAGTAACTATTGGGGAAAAACCCATGCAGAAGACAGCCAAAATCACTTTCATGGTGGTCGATCTTCCTTCCCAATACAATGCTATTCTAAGCCTAACTGCTCAGGCCGAATTGAGAATAGTTGCTTCTGTTCCCCACCAGAGGGTGAAATTTAACACCCCGGGCGGGGTTGCTACCATCAAGAACCAGCCCGGGAGATTCCTCCGAGCACTTGAGGAGAAGAGAAAGGCAAATAAAGGCCAGACATCCTGCCCGCAGATAGAGGGAGAGGACAAAGCGAAGAAAGGGAAGGCCCTAGCACTTGTGCCGCCGCCCATTTCAATTGGCATGCTTTCTTTCCATTCCACTAAGGTGGAGCTCAAGACGAGCAGAAAATCCAAACAGTTGGCCCCTATTGAGGGAGGATACATTGATCGAGGAATTGAGGGGGAGATTGACCGCGATGTCATGTACTCTATGGCAACACTGACCGGAGCTCAGGTCAACCCCCCAACTATTATCATTGACTCCTTGCACAATCGTGAAATCAGCGACCTTCAACCTAACGACGAGCTCGAGGAGGTGGTCATCAACCCCCACTTTCCTGAGCAAACTGTTAAGGTTGGACTGGAAATTTACTGCGAGGAGAGAAGGATACTCATCGAGTTCCTTAGAGCAAATTGTGATGTGTTCGCTTGGAGGGTGGAGGATATGCAAGGAATCAGCAAGGACGTGATCCTCCATAAAATCAATGATGACCCATCCTTCAAAAACATTCATCAAAAGTCAAGGTACTTCTCTCCGGAGAAGGAAATGGCGATCAAGGAAGAGGTGGAAAAATTACTCAAAGCGGGGATAATAAAAGAGATTACCTACCCCAAATGGCTTGCCAATGTGGTTATGGTCAAAAAATCCAACGGCAAGTGGAGGATGTGTGTTGATTTCACGGATCTCAACAAGGCATGCCCCAAAGACTGCTTCCCTCTTCCTCGCATAGATAGATTGGTGGATTCTATAGCCGGCCACAGAGTATTGAGCTTCATTGATGCATACTCCGGCTACCATCAGATCCAAATGGCTCCTGAAGATGTCCGCTCTGTTGCTTTCATCGCTGCGAGCAAGACTTATTGCAACAAAATGATGCCCTTCGGGCTAAAAAATGCAGGAGCCACATATCAACGAATGGTCAATCTGGTCTTCAAAAACCAACTGGGCAGAAACCTTGAGGCCTATATTGACGATATGGTTATAAAGACTAAGGAAAACCCCCACGAGCTCGACGTGGAGGAAACCTTCAAAAACTTGCGCCGCAATAACATGAAGCTAAATCCCCTTAAGTGCGCTTTTGGGGTTAAGGCGGGCAAGTTCCTCGGATTCATGGTCAATCAAAGAGGGATAGAGGCTAATCCATTAAAAATCCAAGCCCTATTGGACATGAAACATCCTGCTTGCGTGAAGGATGAACAAAAACTCAATGGTCGCATCACCGCACTTGGCCGCTTCATCTCGCGGTCAGCAGAGAGATGCCTCCCCTTCTTCAAAACTCTAAAAGGGGGGAAGAAGCCTGATGAATTTACATGGAATCAAGAATGCCATCAAGCTTTTGAAGAAGTCAAGACATACCTCGGGCCCACCCCTTGGCCAAAGAGTTTCGCTGCCCGGGAAGAGCTTTTTCTACTTTTTAGCAAGCATCGATCCGGGCAAGAGCCGCCGTTCTTGTAAGGAGGATAATAACTCCCAAAAACCAGCTTTATTATGTATCTAAGGCGCCGTCCGCCGTAGAAGGGCGTTATCTTAATATAGAAAAGTTAGCTTACGCCTTGCTTGTATCCGCTCGAAAAATTAAAAGCTTACTTTTCCGCACACCCTATACTGTACCGACCGAGGCCCCGCTTAGAAAGGTTTTACACAAACCGTAGTCCTCGGGAGAATGCTAGCTTAGTCTATCGAGCTCACCGAGTTCCGTATCACCTACTCCCCGAGAAAGACAATCAAAGCGCAGCCTTAGTAGATTTTGTGGTAGAATCATCATTCGTAATGGCGACAATGACACTGGAAAAAGAAAGCGAGGCAGAATCTCAAGAAGTCCCAAATAGCCCGAGCACGTAAAATTATACACCAAGGGAGCGTCCGTAGGAGGTATGGATTTTATACGTGGACGGCTCTGCGAGCAAGCTAATTAGTGGCGAGGGCATACTTCGATCGCACCACCCGCTGGGAGAAATTTAAGAGGGCCTTAAGGTTCAAGTTCGAGGCATCTAACAATCAGCCGAGTATGAAGCGATTATAGCGAGTATGGAATTGGCAAGAGACTTGGGAGTTCGTAATATAGAGATCAATAGTGACTCTCACCATAGTTAATCAAATTAGGGGGAGTATGATACTATCAACCCAAGCTAACTCGCATCGCGGCCTCGTAAAACCCTCATCAAAAATTTCACCTACTATGAAATTTGAACCAAGTCATGAGAGAGGATAATGTGGAAGCCGACCTCCTCTCCGTAATAACCGATCAAGAAATTGAGGAATTAGAAGCGGATTGCCGATTGAGTTCTCGTAAAGCACTCGCTATAGATCGACCCGTATAAAACAATCTTGAGGATCAAGTAAGGGACTGGGTAGATGAGATCAAGGATTACATCAAGAAACGTACCCTCCCCGAGGATCCAGTAAAGGCTAGAGCCATCAGAACGGTGTCCGCGAAATACCTCGTCCTCGAAGGGGTACTTTTTCGACGGTCGTTCACCAAGCCTTTGCTGAGATGTGTCAAAACTCACATGGTCACCAACTTACTCTATGAGGTCCATGAAGGAGTTTATGGCGGACATCCAGGTGCTCGCACTCTCTCAGACAAAATCAAATTTCAAGGTTTCTTTTGGCCCACGATGAGGAGGGATGCACAAGAGTACGTCAGAAAGTGTGATAAATGCCAGAGATTTGCGGACATTCCCAGACTACCATCAACAGAGCAGACTTTGGTAGTACCATCGTGGCCGTTTGATACGTGGGGGATAGATCTTATTGGACCATTTCCAACTGCTAGAGGAAACATTAAGTATGTTGTTGTGGCCGTGGATTATTTTACTAAATGGACAGAAGCCAAGGGCTTAGCTACCATCTCCGAGGAGAACACTATCAATTTCATCCACGACCACATCTATTGTCGATTTGGAGTTCCCCGAGCAATAATTTCAGACAATGGCACTCAGTTCTCCGCAAAGTTTACCGCAGAGTGTGAGAGAATGAAAGTACAACATCGCAAATCTGCAGTGGCCTATCCTCAAGGAAACGGCCAGGCTGAGGCCGCAAACAAGCTAGTCCTGACCGCCCTAAAGAAAAATTTGGAAGGGCGAGGAGGACGATGGTTGGACGAGCTCCAGACCGCATTATGGGTGGTTCACACAACTATAAGAAATTCTACAGGAGAAACTCCTTTCTCGCTCACGTATGGGTCAGAGGCAATGGCTCCAGTTGAGGTTGCCCTGCCCTCGTACAGAGTCACATACTTCGACGAGTCTCAAAACGAGGCAAACAGAAGGTGTGACCTGGACGATCTCGAAGGAAAGAGAATGCGGGCATATGAAAAAATGGTGAACTATAAGCAGAAAGCGAAGAAACACCACGATAAAAGGGTGAATAAGAGGAGTTTTTCAGTTGAAGATTGGGTACTTAGAAACGTAGAGGTCCAAGGGGCCCAACCTGGTTTCAATAAGCTGTCCCCGAAATGGGAGGGACCATATGAGGTTACCAAAATAGTCAAGGAGGGTACCTACATATTGCGACCAAAGGAAGGAGCAGAGCTTAAGTACGCTTGTGTAAGTGCTCCAATTTGAGTTGTTAGAATTTTCGTTAGAAAATTAACGAAAGTTTTAACATTTCTAACATTTCTAACATTTCTAACCAACCAAGGGTAGATTAGGGTTTGCCATTTAAAGATAAACCATGGAAAGGAATCAAAAAAGCAAAAAAAAATTGGAAAAATCTGAATTAGGCAAGTTGAAAAACAAAAACTGTTGGAATTTTGAATAATATTCTTCCTGTTCAAAGCCTGGAGCAGCATTTAATGCACCAGGCACATTTACGGAACCCTCCGCGCGGATATGTTTGCATCTCACAGGGGCCTATAAATTGAACCCTCCTCTCTCAGTTTACACAACACATTTTTACTCACAGAAGCTGTATTCTGGCGAAAAATAGAGAGAAAGCAGTGGGAATCCTTAGATTGCCACCATTTTCTCTTGAACCTTTCCCAATTTCACTTCAAACATTCTCAAATCACTCTTAAACACACCAAGCTCAAGCTTAAAACACTACTCAAGAGGAAGATTAGGGAGAAAACATAGAGGACTTAAGTGTTATCTACTTGTTTTCTCTTTGATCAACTCTAGGGCGACTTCCCAAAAAATAGTCAAACCATAGGGCGACTTCCCAAAAATAGTCAAACCATAGGGCGACTTCCCAAAAATAGTCAAACCATAGGGCGACAAACCATAGGGCGACTTCCCAAAAATAGTCAAATCTTAGGGTCGACGACTGAAGATGGTCGAAAAACCCGAACTACGACTGGCTTGATTCCTCTTAAGGATACGTAGGTAGCCTATCATTAGGTTCAGCCATCCGACCGAAAATGGTCATTTCCTATCCCCGGCAGAGCGGATATACAATTTCAGCCATCAGACCAAAATGGTCATCTCTTATCCCCAGCAGAGTTTCTCTCCAGCAACCGACTGCAGAGCTCGCTCATCAAGGTTCGAGGCACCTAAAACGCCATTATCTCCAGGGTCAAAGACCCGAACTACGGTTGGCTTGATTCCTCTTAAGGATACGTAGGTAGCCTATTAAATAGGTTCAGCCACTCGATCACTTGATCCTCCTGTCAAATATGGAGCCTTACTCTTATCGACGACCCCGCTTCCTTCGAAAGCGCCGTCGCCGAGGGGCTACTGTAAGTGCTCCAATTTGAGTTGTTAGAATTTTCGTTAGAAAATTAACGAAAGTTTTAACATTTCTAACATTTCTAACCAACCAAGGGTAGATTAGGGTTTGCCATTTAAAGATAAACCATGGAAAGGAATCAAAAAAGCAAAAGAAATTGGAAAAATCCGAATTAGGCAAGTTGAAAAACAAAAACTGCTGGAATTTTGAATAATATTCTTCCTGTTCAAAGCCTGGAGCAGCATTTAATGCACCAGGCACGTTTACGGAACCCTCCGTGCGGATATGTTTGCATCTCACAAAGGGGCCTATAAATTGAACCCTCCTCTCGCCTTACACAACACATTTTTACTCACGTAAGCCGTATTACAGCGAAAAATAGAGAGAAAGCAGTGGGAATCCTTAGATTGCCACCATTTTCTCTTGAACCTTTCCCAATTTTACTTCAAACATTCTCAAATCACTCTTAAACACACCAAGCTCAAGCTTAAAACACTACTCAAGAGGAAGATTAGGGAGAAAACATAGAGGACTTAAGTGTTATCTACTTGTTTTCTCTTTGATCAACTCTATCATCAAACCCTAAACACATTCAAGCCTTGAATCCACCCAAACACAAATCCAAACACCAAATCTTGATACTACTCAAGTCAAACACCAAATCTTGATACTCCTCAAGTCAAATTCCAAGCCTAGGAAGATAGGGTGTCACCATTGGTAAAGCCCTCCTTCTCTAAACCCTAAAACTCCCTTTTAACTTCTTGTTCATCTTGTTCTTCTTACTTTGATTTACTTTATGTCTAGTTTAACTTAAATCTTGACCTAAGATGGTCATCTTGAAGTTCATCTTCATGAATGACCATCTCAAATGGTCCACATTTTAAATCTCTAGTTGATTTTTCTCTTTAATTTCATCTCTACAAAATTCCCCTTCCCAAGCAAATGAAATGCTTAAGTCCCAATGTACCCCAAGGATGGTTTGATATAGTAGATCACCACTAAAATTTTTAGTGACTACTAATCAAAACCTAAGGAAATGGGGACAAGCATGGATGCAAAACCCCCTTTTAAATCACATTTCCTTCTTGAGAATGTTGCTGTCCAGTAGCAATTCTCTAAGACCTCAGTCCATTATCTAAATTTTTGGACACAGATAAACTTGAAATTTGGTGTTGACTACAAAATACTTTTTGTAGCCAACATCCATAGATTTCCATAAATATTTTTACTTTATTTTTTTCGTGAGTAAAACTCTCTTTTTCAAATTTTCTTTTAAAGATCAGTTCATCAGTCTCTGGAAATCCAGATTTCATATCTGATATTTCCAGAAGGTTTTAGGTCCTCAAATCATCTCCAAAATGAAAAGTTCTTTTATAGAAACCTTATTTAAGGTATTTTGAACATTTTTCATTCTCGTACTTTTCCCAGATTCTTGAGTTTTCAAGCCTTAAAGTCCATTTCAAAATCAAGTGTCCACTGTCTTCTTCATTCTGGCAGAAATGGTTTCCAACTTCCAAAAATCTTTTGAGTACCAAAACTCAACCCAAAAATCACACCAAAAATCAAGGGATCAGTTTAAAGTCTTAAAAAGAGTTCCCAATTTTTACTTTCCTCAGTTTCTACTCATTTTGGCCAAAGTAACACACACACACACACACACACACAAACAAATGATTTTGAATGTTTGGAAGACTCGTTTTACGAGGCATTCCGGGTGCACACTAACGTCCTTCCCGGCGTGTAACGTGACCTCCGAACCCAAATTTCTAATCTCGGGCATTTTTCAAAGTTTTGGCCCTCAAAACAAAAATGGCGTGGCGACTCCGTTTGATTTCAAAAATCGGGTACATCACAGCTTGGAATAGCGACCACCTTAAAAGATACTTCTTTTGAAATCTTTGTAATTTTTAGAGGGAGTATAGACTATATATATACAAGTGAGAAGTTATCATCATATTTTGATGCAAAAACCTATTCCCACCAGCCTCAAAAGCTAAAGTGGATGCCCGCAAGCGGATGCCAGTAGGTTAAAAAGCAAACATATGAGCTCCTACCTACTGATGCGCAAAGATCCCTTAAGATCCGCAAGCCTATATATGTACAAAGGGCCATTATGTCTGTACTAGATCGCGGGGAGGATACTCCGTCCTGCCCGTGTGACACCACCAAAAATAAGTGGATATAGATGCCAGCGGGGACAAAGACCGAAAGTCCGCCCCGCTCAGTGCGCGAAGGTCCTCGTTAGGGCCGTTACTCGTATGCCTGTATGTGACAAAGGCCTACATATAAGCCCGTTCACCTGATCGCCATGAGACCCTCACAAAAAACCTCAAGGGGTTTTGAATAAAGGGTCAAAAAGCGTGAACCTCCAATAAGGGGATACAGATGCCAGGGGGTTAAAGGGTCTCTATGCTAAATATGCTCCTATCTTCTGTTGCGTAGACAATAGCCTCACGGCCACCTTCTACATGCCCTATGAAAGTAGCTTGTCTTGGCTGCTTTTGATTTACACCACGGCTCGCAAGGCTGGAAATAAGTGTAAATTGATGGGAGTGATCAAAGGAGTTTAACAAAGCCAAATAGACAAACTGGGGTCAAGACCCCTAAATTTGCCACAAGGCTAAACAAACGCGGTCACAGAGAAATAGGGCTGACTCTCACTAAAAACCTCAAGGGGTTTTGAATAAAGAGTTAGAAAAACTCAAAAAATGCGGGCAAAGGGCCTATTAAGCTTTTGACCGCAGAAGGAGAGTATAAAATTTAATTGTTAGTCAAAAACGCTGAAAAAAGTATGAAGCAAGAAGGCAAGTACTAAGGTGCTCGAAAATTGCTAAATACTCAAAATAGCCTACAAGACGAGCAATTAAGATAAAATAAATACAGGAAGGGAAGAAAAATTCTTGTATTAAGGAAAAATGAGTATTTACATGGGTCCTACCATCTATTACAAAAGGAAAAAACAAAAAAGACCTATGCTAATGGATCTTGATCCTTGGGGGCCTCCGTGGACTCTGTGGTCGCTGCTTTCGTGCCCGCCTCTGAAGCCGGAGTTGGAGAAGGAAGACTATTCACCAACAAGTCCATTATGGGATCAGAGGTAGGCTCAGCAGAGGCCGGAGCAGGGGCTGCCCGCTGAGGAAAGAGATCACCAATAGCAGGCCCGTTTGGAAGGACGCGAGCTATGGCTTCCCTGTGGGTACAGGTTTTCCCTAAACCTCGGCTCATCCAAATTTCGACGATGAGGCTAAGGGCAGTCACCTCGGCCACAGGAGGCAAGGAGGCCGCTGCGGACAGATCCAGGCCCTTAACCTCATCCTCGGACAGAGGAACTAACGCATGCCCGGGCAGGCATTCATCATCTGTAGCAACAATCGAGCCAATTACGGCCAACTCCTGCACAGAGAATTTGCCCGTGGCCGCGAAGTTCCGAATTTGTGTCCGGACCCCGGCCTCATACTGAGCCAGATTCTCAGCGAGGAGCCAGTTTTTGAACTTCTCAGAGTTCTTATATTCTTCAACCGCCTCCTTGCGGACATCATCAAGGGCGGACTTCCCCTCCGCCTCCAACCTTTTGTAGGGGAGCAGCTGCTCGGACAGCTCATCCACCTTCTTCTCCAAGGTGTCCACGGTCACCTTCGTGGCCTCCAACTTGGCCACAAGCTCTTTGTTCCTGGGCTCCCACTCAGCCCTCTTCCCCCGGAGTTCATCCCTCTCCCCCTTAGCTTTTTTCAAGCTCTCCTCCACCTTCGCCAGCCTCTCCTGAAAACCCTTCAGGTCAGCCTCTTTGGTGGAGATGGTCTTATCCTTGGCATCAAGAAGGGAGTTCAAGGTCCCAACCCTCTCTTGAGCCGCATCCAGCTCGCGGAGTTTGCCCGCCAAAATGGAAGTTTTGTTTTCCACATCGGCGGACAAGGTATCGCAGCTCTCCCGCAGCCGCAGCACCTTATTACTCACCTGCGGGGAAGGAGAGTGAGAATTAGACAAAGATCTAAAGGAGGGAAAGGGTGAAGGCAAAAACAAAAATGATCATCTACCTCGGTCAGAGTGAGGCCTATATCCCCAACCAGGGCAGAAGCATTCTCCTCGGCAACTACATTCTTGTAGAAGTCCGGGGAGTAGAGGCGGTTCACCAACCCGATCCCCACTGAGGCATTGGCTGAGTTCCGGGTGTAGATGTCCACCCCAGTCACAGTGGGCACATCAGATAACTTTCTTCTGATGGCCAGAGTCTCCTCGCGGGTGGTCAGAGGGGCCACCGGGTAAGCAACCGAACAGATTGACCCCCCAATAGGGGGAGAAGTGGATGAGCCAGCTGGAGCAGTGGTAGTCCGGGGAGGAGCATCCCCAACTTTCTGGAGCTTCCTATGTCCTTGCCCCTCCTCCCCATCCCTTTCATTCCTCTTCCGGGAATCCACGTGATGGCCAGAAGAGATAGTGCGGCCTGGAGAGGGAACTCGGACAGCGTTGGCCGGAGGAGGACCCCTGGGGGTAGAGGCAGATTCCCCGTTGTATTGATAACCTTGGGAGCAGACAGAGGCTCCCCGTTTCTTCTGCTCATCACGGGCACAGTCTTGTCCTTGCAGGACACCTCCCAATTCATGCCGCCTCTTCGGCGGCTTCCTTGTTGGCCTTCATGTTTTTGGCCTTCATCCGAGCAAAGACTTAGGGGCCATCTAAGTTGTACTCTTCGGGATCTACTCGGAGGAAAAGAAAAATGGTTAGAAAACAGCTTCAAAAAGCAAAGGCAAAATAAAGCAAATGCTTTACAAAAGGAATCAGAGACCGATGAGTTCGGGAGGATCGCACTCGGCGCCCAGCATACAGGTCCTACAGTCAGCCTCAAATTGGTAATGCTCGTGCACCCTCCAATCAGGGTCACAAGACATAGGCTCTATTTCTACTCTGGGGGCATGTGGGGCACCCTCCCTGCGAGGAGCCACCCCCGAGTAGATTAAGAGAGGCTCGTCTTCAATGATAGAGCCCACATCATAAACGGGCTCCTCCCCGCGGTCAAGATACGTGGCCAAATGTCTCTCTAAGGCACAGCGCATGGCATCGGCAGAGGATGGGTCCGGATAACTACTAGCGGCCACCTTCATCGGAACTGGGCTTGAGGGTTTGGAGAAGGGCCAACCAAATCTAGACTCAATGACCAAAATGTCCCTCTGGTTCCATTGGTCAAATTTGTTCGATGGGGGAGAGAAGGTCCTGGTAGAGTAATTCCTAGTCTTCAAGCTCAGAATGCCTCGACTGATTTGGTTCTGATAATAGGCATAGAGCCCGGCCAGGGAAGGTTCATAACCTAAGAATCTGCAAACTGCTATGAAGGAAACAATAGCCCTGATGGTGTTAGGAGTCAGGTGCATGGGCAGGCAATGGTTGAACTCAAGGAAGAAGTAAAAGAAGGGGTCCAAAGGTAGCCTCAAGCCATTCTCAAACTGGGCCCCATAGAAGACACAGGCTCTGTTGTCCTCGCGGACATCTGCTATGGTTTCTGGCCGCAGCTTCTCCTTATCCTTTATTTGGACATGACCCAGGGTGCGGACACGGAAGGGGTTGCGGTCAACATTGTAGACCTCATAGATATCCTCCTCCCAGTCCATAGTAGCCACTTCCTTGGCTTTCTTATTACCGCGGCCACGTCCAGGGTTCACCTCAGCTGCTGGCCTCTTGCCTTTATTCCGGGCAGGGGCCACCACTATCTCCTCCTCCTCGGAGTCAGGGTCAGAAAAGGCATCGACTATGTTCGTCGTCTCATTAGCCCTCTTGGAGGTCCCCGCGGCCCTCCTATCCTCTACCTCGCGGTCATCCTCCTCGGTCTCCGAGCTCGACGAGCCAAAGAGACCGATGGCATTACCACGGGCAGAGGTTACTTCAGCCTCATTCTCCCCGCCTCCAGTAGTCTCAAAGTTCAGAGGCTCCAGCTCCTCGCTGCTACTCAGGTCAATTGGGTTATTAGGGGCCGCGGGCACATCGGAAAATATGGTCCTCAGGGGCAGAACGTCCAAAGGGTCATTCAGGTCCGTGCCCGGTGCCCGCAAAGAATTGGTTTGCTCTGGATCCATGAGTTCACACTTTTCCCAGTCACAAATTACTTCGGGGACGCGAATCGCTCTCCTCACTAATTCAACGGCGTTCAGAGCCTGATCTCTCTCGCGGGGAAACCTGCACAAAACCCCCATTACAAAATTTCTTAGCCTACGGTGATCCCCCAACACCAGTACATCACGGTTATAAATGTACTTCCTCTTGGCCTCCCACAACCGGGGTGGGACGAACGGCCCCCAATCATCTTTCTCACAGAAATACAAGAAGCTATGCAAGGATAGCCTTATCCACCCTAGCCCTACCTTCCTAAAGATTCCCCCCGTCCGTTTATAAACGACAAAGGTATCAGGGGTGGATCCATCTCCTAATTCTATGGGACGGCGGGGTCCAAACTCACGAGTAGTCATTCTACAAAACCCAGAAAAGAAAAACAGAAAGAGATGAAGAAGAAACACAGAAGGAACACCCCAAAATTACTTACGAAAAAAGACTTGAAGGTTGGATTCGAAGAACGCTAGCACAGAAATCACAGCAAGAAATTCTCTCTCAAGGGCTCTTTGAAGGTTTGGAAACGGTAAAAAGGGTTTGAGGTTTAAGGGTTTGGTATTTATAAGGCCTACCTTTACGGGTTAACCCATTAACCCGTATTAATTAGCCCACAAACCACGCCTCGGACCCTGAACCGTTTCCAAACGCTTGAAAATTCGAAAATTTCGCCGGTTGAGCATTTATTACCCCTCTTGGATGACTGACACGTACCCCTGTACGTACCATGCCCCGTCTTTTCATCTGCCCAGGGGCCCACTTGATTAACCGGGAGGCACAGCATGCAAGGGGCCACGTGTCTCTCACTGGTGCCTCCCGAACGTTCCCATAGGCCCATGGGGCCAAGCAACAACCAACAAAAATGTCAACACTGGTGCTCGCCAAAGCGGCGATCTAATCCAACCGAGCTTCTAGTACCTCCTCGCTCAGACCATAAATAATCACACTCGGAGCTAGGGGCCATTGATGAGTCCGGATATACTGGACTGGGCCCGCGCTCGGTCTGGTCCAAGGAACCAGTGACGTGGCAAGCCTAGGGCCCGGCTGGGGGAAGACCGCGGACAGATAGGCCCTTGAGGTCAAGACCGCGTCCCTCCCCGCATTAATCCTATCAAAGACCGGAAGGATCCTGAACGCTATATTCGTGTCCGCACGACCTGTGACCGTTGGGTCCGTGTCCGCAGATTGTATGTCCGCAAGGACCCATGCCCGCAGGAGACATGACCGCTCCATCTGTGCCCGCGTCAAATACCTTTGACCGCGGCCACGATGTTGACCGCGGGCACATGTCTGCTTCCCGGTTAATATCAAGCCTTACTGAGTAAGTTAGCTTACTGGCTCTGACATGCAAGTTGCCGGCTCCCCAATCACGCATTTAATGCGGCTCAGTCAGGTGCCTACTATTTCATTTAATGCGCCAAGCCATCTACACGGCTCATGTCCCTTTCAGCCATGCCCCCTCTGACAGTCAATGCTCCTTCCCTGACAGGGCCAATTAGCTGCGGACATGTGTAGCTGGTCAAATACCAAGTGCCCCCTAGGGCTGATCTCATTGCTTACCTCAACAAGCACCACTACATTGCCTATAAATAGAAGGCCTTTGTCCCCTTGGGCAAGGTAAATTCCAAATATATTAAGTAAGCCATATTACACTAAACACACACACACACACTCCAAGGTATTCCAAGCCTTATTATCTCAGTATTCTTACTCTCACACCCGAGGGCCTGAGTTGGAGTAACATCCAACTTTGACCTTAACGGTGCTCTTTTGTGTTGTGATTTAGGTACATCAATACACCAAAAATATCCTAGCCAGATATCCTTGAACCGCTCCTGACCCTGAAAAGCTTGGCGTCATCAGATAAGTTCATTTATCAGATTTTTAAAGAGTATTTTGTGATTGATTTTTTGGGTAATTAACTAAAACGACCCGAAACTCGACCCATTTTGTAGGTCCCAGTTTTGAGTCAGTTACTCTTTCCAAGACAAACATATATTTGAATTGTCTCGAATATCGAACAATATTTATCCCACATCAATATTCCGACCAAACGTTTTAGGGTTTAATCCAATCGACACACTTACAATTAGACTTAAAAGTCTTACATCATTATTAAATGTCTAGACAACATAAATTTTAAAAATGAAAGTTCTCAAATCATCCTTCATCTAGTGCTTACATGTAAGAAAAGAGAATATGAAAGGGTGAGCAAACGATGCTAAGTAAGTTCATATACGGACCCCTTCGATTACTAAGAAGAGGTGATCGCAAAATAAATACTATTTTCAATGAGGCAATTTAGTAATATGAGTAACTTAACGATGATTTTCAAGATTTATTCAAATGAGCAAAACATAACAATTAACAATATGATCGAATCATCACAAAACAAATCATTATAACGAAGTCATGATCACGTAAGCGGTCAAACGACCTCAACAAACCAAAAACGCACAAGGAGCACAAATACAAAACAGTGATTCCGGAACACCCCACTGCTAATTCTCATCAGTGAACAAAGTTGTGATATTACAAAAAACTACTTTTATTTTTTTCTTTTTTTAAAATTTTCTTTTCTAGTTAAATAACTGATAAATGTATTTATCAGTTGTTTATAACTGATAAATGATCAACAACTAATAAATTCATTTATCAGATTTTTAAAGAGTATTTTGTGATTGGCTTTTTGGTTAATTAACTGTAACGACCTGAAACTCGGCCCATTTTGTAGGTCCCAATTTTAAGTCAGTAACTCTTTCCAAGACAATCATATATTTGAATCGTCTCGAATACATCGAACAATATTTATTCTCACATCAATATTTCGACCAAACGTTCTAGGGTTTAATCCAACCGACACATTTACAATTTAACTTAAAAGTCTTACATCATTATTAAATGTCTAGACAACATAAATTTTAAAAATCAAAGTTCTCAAATCATCCTCCATCTAGTGCTTACATGTAAGAAAAGAGAAATATGAAAGGGTAAGCGAACGATGCTCAATAAGTTCATATACGGACCCCTTCGATTACTAAGAAGAGGTGACCGCAAAATAAATACTATTTTCAATGAGGCAATTTAGTAATATGAGTAACTGAACGATGATTTTCAAAATTTATTTAAATGAGCGAAACATAACAATTAACAATATGATCGAATCATCACAAAACAAATCATTATAACGAAGTCATGATCACTTAAGCGGTCAAACGACCTCAACAAACCAAAAGCGCACAAGGAGCACAAATACAAAACAGTGATTCCGGAATACCCCACTGCTAATCCTCAGCAGTGAACAAAGTTGCCTAAAAAGCCAAATTACAATTATATCCCCATTAACATAGATTGTTTAACTTAGTGATCATGTAGAACAAACTATCGACTCATATTCAAGAATATATATTGAGTTGCAAACGATAATACTTCATGTACCAAAAAACATTAACATGAAGCCAATCAAAAGTTTGAGATATAAAAAGTATTGATTTTTATCGAAAGACGTTGTTCGACGGAGTCAAAGCAAGTATCAATTCAAGATTGACTTTTAAGGTTTTCAAGAACGGACATTTTCAATAAAAATTATGAAACCTAAGAATTAAAATGAAATACCAAATATCTAATTAAAGGTATAATCCATTACCTCTATCAAATGCAGCAGTAGTATCTCAACTACACGAGCTATTATTAAGGATATTCACCAAACTCTAATATCACAAGCATTCTAATAATGAACATCAGTCCAATCATATAAAATACAGTACTATACCATAGTGCTTTTCTACTTCTCTGGATATTGTTACTACTTTAAATAGAAATCTACTCTCCTTTATTTTATTTTCCCTAAATTTGTCCACATACATGATACAAACATATTTCAACTGTACACCCATTTTCTTGTTGTACGGAGAAAAAATTTCATTTTCTTTCCTTTTATTCTCCTCACGTCACTTTCTTTCTTTTTTTTTATTTCTATTAACAAATTACTATCATGTTAATAATACAAAAAGGAAAGTATAAACTCATAGAAAAGTACCTCTATTATTATGACTTCCTTCCCCTCCGATCCGATAGAAGCTTGTAAAATTCTTAGCTTTTTTGTTTTGCCCTTTTCTCTCTTTTTTTACAACATTAGTATTCTATATATACTCCCTCTAGTTATGTAACAGCTAACTCATTATGTAACAAGTTGTGAAACTCCCAAATAAATACCATGATTTAAATCCCTCAATTATTACACACACTAATGATGGTTTTAAATCTTCATTAATCCCCTTACTTAATGCTCATTACTATTTTATAGTTATTTATTTATTTATTTGTATTTTATTGTATTTATTTTATTATTATTTTTATTTTTATTTTTTGGATATTACATTAACTGATAAATGCATTTATCAGTTATTTGACAGATAAATGAAAAAAAAAAATTTAAAAAGTGGTTTTTTTGTAATATTCAAGATTTTTTTTTTGTAATATCCAACTTTTTTAGTTTGTCATATCTATCTTTCAAAAGTATTTCTTGGTAAATGTCGCTTATAAAAATAATGTATAAACACGTAAAACATACTCCTTCCGTTCCAGTTTAAGGTTCTTACTTTCCTTTTTAGTTTGCCACTGTTTAAAGTTTTTTAGTTGTTTTATTACATAAATGGACAATAAAACCCACTCGTCAATCTTATAACAAAAACTCCCTATCCACTATCTCTCTCCTACTATAATTTTCACTCGCAACATTTGTTTTTTCTTAACTCACGTACAAAGTCAATCTAAAAACATTAAATCAGGATGGAGGAAGTATTTCTTAAAAATTGACAAGTTAAAAACAAATAAAGACATAATGTAAATATTTTGATGTATGAAAGGTAGAGGGACGCGTAAGTTGTGGACTTAATTTTGATACATTTAATCAAACAATGACTTGATCAATACGCACCAATAATTCATGTTTAATTAATTAGCTAATTTGGTGTTAATTGACTAATTATAAGTATATAATGTTACTATCGAATAACAATTAATAATCTTATTCAGGTGTTTATGTGGCGAATAAAATAATTATGCAAGTACATTAAATAAATGCATTGACATTTGGAGGTTAAGTAATTTGTTGGCAGCTAATACTCCCTCCATCTCATTTGAAATTGGATTTTTTGATAGAGTTAGTTATGTTGCTGTAAATATGAAAAATAAGATAGAAAAAAGAAAGTGGGATAAAAATTATAAATTGAAAGTTGTTATAAGGATGAGAGTGAGTTTAACTGAATAAAATATTTCAATTTTGGAATTGTCCTATTTTAAATTTAAATGAGACTCAAAATAGCAAAATGAAAGGTCGTGGTAGGTAGTGTTTGTTACGGTCAACTTAGCATCTTGTATAAATTCTTTGCCATTTAAAAAAATATTTTTTTATATGAGACGTTAAAAATGGCAAAATAGAAAGCTTACAGAAGAAATAAGGAGTATGTGTTTTGATGAGCCATAACTTTTCTGATATATTTATATATTATTCTTTTACACAAAATATATTATACACTTATATCAAATATAGAAGGTGAGACTCCCCAAAAAAAAGTCACATATTCATTTATGTCTCCCATATTAACCCTTTCATACAATACAATGTGAATGGTGCACATGAGGATTTGGCCTGATGGCTAGAGTTTATGGCTTTCATCCTGGAGGTTATGGGTTCGATCCCAGGAAATTAGAGGGAAGACTTTCTCTTGTGATTTATCTCCAGGCGACATGCGTAAATGCATGTGTGTGTGTGTGTGTGTAAAAAAATACAAGGTGAATGGTTTGCTTTCTTTCTCTCTCTCTCTCTCTCTCTCTCTCTCCCTCTCTCTCTTTATATATAATACACTCTTTCTAGAGTTTTCTTTATTCAGATTAAATCTCAAATACTATCTTATTCTCACACCTGAAGGTTATAGCAGGGCAATCTCTTGCACACTAACAATATATTTCTTGCAAATATTCTTAATCAAATATCCGACCCACTTGATGATAAGAGCAACTGCCGTGGTGCCTTTTTTAAGAAGTCACGGCTGATGTGGCTTGAAAGACTTCCCACAGTGGTGAAAAATGAAAAGGCTTGCATGACTTAACCTCATTTTTGGGTTGACAGAAGACTTAAAGGCTTGCAAAAATGTGGCCACTGCGGTAGGAAAAAAAAGTCTTTTTCTCTTTCTTGTTTATTCTCTCTCTAAATAATAATTATATTAATGAAATTATTTAATTAATAACTAAAATTATTATAATAAAAAGATATAAATTATTATCATGTATATAATTAACAATAATAAAATAATATGAATAATAATAATAATTGTTATACATGTGAATAGAAAAAAAAATATAGTGGGGTATAGTAAAAAATATGAGAGAGAAATTGATGATTTAAGTCATCATTGTGGATAAAATAGTGTGAAGTTGTGGTTATTGGTGACTGATGATGTGGAATTGATGTGCAAGAGAGAGAAGCTGATGACTGAACTCAACCGCTGCTGCGGATGGTCTAATTAAGCTTTTTCTAAAAATTTTGTTCAAGGTTTTAAAAAGCGTTAGGCGGTGGAGCCGAATCTAGCGCCTAGGCGGGGACTAGTCAAAATCTAGGCGGGACTTAGAACTAGGAATTGGAGAGAAACGCCTAGACGCTCTTAAGCTAGGCGGGATCTTTTAGAACACTGTTTTTGTTACCCTTGTATTGTAATGATAAAGGTGGTCCAAAAGTAATGGCCGACAAACGAAACATTGGACAGATGATTGTTAAAGAATCGAAATGTTAAAGAAACAAAACATTGGACAGATGATTGTTAGTCAATCATTTACCAGGAAAGTACCCTATGGCTATGCATTGAATTTTATGCATCGGTGGATTACATTACACGAATAAAAGTGAATTGTCATGAAAAAAATACTCCCTCCATTCCGCTAAGGTTGCAACATGAGAATTGAAGCACGTAAATTAAGAAAGAGAAATAATGAGTGGTTGGGAGGAAGAGAGAGAATGGGTGGAAAATAATGAGTGATTGTGAGGAAGAGAGAGAATGAGTGGAGAATAATGAGTGATTGTGAGAAAGAGAGAGAATGAGTGGAGAATTATAAAAATAATAAAAAGTTTTCTTTTTTAATAATGTTGCAATTTAAATAAAATATCGAAAATGACAAAATGTTGCAACTTAAGCGGAACAGAGGGAGTATGTAAATATGCCTTGTTTTCAAAAGCTTATCTCTATTTGACCATTACCTTTCCTTAAGTCTTACTTCCACAATTCCATATAAATTTCATACTTCATACTTTGACTTTCCAAACTAATTATCACGTTTAGAAATAAAAATTTCACTATAATTTTAATATTGTACAAAGCCAAAAACTTGTAAAAAACGCGTTTTTTATAAGCTTAAGAAAAAACGAGTTTTAAAATTACCGTAAAACCCGTCGCTCCCACTGTGTGCTCCTTGATTCTGACAGCTGACCCTATTACCGTCGCCTTCTTCAAAATCAAATTACTTTCGTTATCACACCTAACGAAATTATTCAAACAGATTGAATAATATTGGAGATCAATTGGGTGAATACCAAAAAATTGAAGCACTCTGGACTGAGATGTCTTGCCTTGGGAAATTGAATTGTTCCAAAATCTCTAGTTGAGAGCTCAGAAGAAGAGGAAGAATTGTACGCCAAACGTGAGAGCCCTAATCTCTCTCTCTCTCTCGGTTTGGGGACCTGTTCAGTAGAATTACTCGTACATCATCATTTTGTCGCTAGTAGAATACTTCCGAAATGTGAAAACAAAAAGAATTTGAGTGTCAGTGCATTTTAATTCGAGTGCCAGCCCATGTGTTTTGAAATGCCAGTACAACCCGTCGTGCAGAACCAAGGTTCTAAAAATCGCTAGGCGGCGCCTAGGCGGCGAGGACGGGCCTAGCGCCTAGAGCGCCTAGGCGGGGCCGAGGCGGGGCCTAGGCGGGGCCGCGAATTTACACACATTTTTATATATATTTCATAGTTTTTGTCCATAGTGACAAATTCAAGAGGATAAATGTATAAATCTTGAACAACTCTACTATGGGTCAGGGCATTTCGGTCATTGAACCATAATATTAGAAGACGGCGTCATTTCTCAAAACCCTAACATAAAGTATATAAAGTCTGGAAAAATCCCTACTGAAAAGAAACCCTAAAACTGCAAAATTACGAAAAGGTCCAAAAACATTGAAAAAACGGATAAAAACTTCAGAAGGCCATTTGAGGCCCTTAGAAGCGTTTTTTGGCCTATTTATGGGCCGCTCAAGGGGCATAGCCCTATAACTTTTGTTCCTCTCGAAAAGACGGTCGTTTTGATATGCTGTGCGTCCCGTAACTCCTCCGGAATCAAAAGTTACACCCGTTACGGTCGAACGCATCTAAAAACTCGAACGCCAACTCTTCGACCGCCTAGACCGCCCAATCCCGCCTAGGCCCCGCCTAGCCCCGCCTAGTCCCGCCTAATCCCTCCCAGCCCGCCCAGCCGCCTAGACCGCCTAGCCCGCCTAGCCCCGCCTAGCGCCTAATTGCCCCGCCTAGCCTAAAGTCGCGGCGCTCGGCCGCCGCTAGCGCTGGCGCAGCGCCGCCTAGGCCGATTTTTAGAACACCGTGCGTAACAAATCGATGAGAATTTGAGTGCCACCCATGTGTTTTGGAGTGCCGATCCATGTGTTTATGTGTGCCAGTGCTTGTATTTTTGAGAGCCAGCAAAAATTGTTACCAGTATTTTTGAGTGCCAGTGCATGTGTTTTTGAGTGCCAGTGCATGTTTTTGAATGCTAGTGCTTGTGTTTTTGAGAGAGCAGCAAAAATGTTAGTGTAACAAAAGTGCCAGTGTTAGTGTAACGAGTGCCGAGTGTGAATAGTGCCGGTTCATGTATATAAAAGTGCCCGTGTAAAAAGTGTCGGTGCCGGTTAAACAAAGTGCCAGTCTGGGTTACACCGGCACTTTGTTAAATTGGTAATCTTGACACTTTTTTCACTCGGCATTTTGTTACACATGCACCGGCACTTTATCACACTCGGCACTTTGTTTAACCGGCACCGGCACAAAGCGGGAAACCCAAAACACGTTTTTCTAAGTGCGAAAAACGCGTTTTTCATAAGACCAACTCTTGTACAAATAATATACTTCCTTCGTCCCAAAATATTTGTCTCATTTGACTTTTTTGTTGAACTTTGACCACAAATATATGACAATTTAATTATGTTCATAAAATTCTAAAAATACCTATTGATTCACCATTAATAATATTATCAACAACAACTTTTAGAATTTCATGAACATGATTAATCTCTCATAAATTTGTGATCAAAGTTCAACAAAAAAAGTCAAATGAGACAAACATTTTGAGACAGAGGGAGTAATATATAAATAAGTAAACAGTTTTTTTATCAAAACTGTTTTAAAATGTTGATAAGTCAAATTCAATATTTATCATAAAATGGATGGAATATTTGTTTAAACATTATTATTTGTACTATATAAATTTATATTTAAAGCATTTCTTATCTAAAATCAAGGCCCTTAATAATTGAAAAAAATGGATTTTGGCATTCAGAGAAACTGTCCGTCTTTTTACCTCCTTTCTTTTCCATCTCGGCGAAGCTCGTATTTGAGCAACAACGCAAAGGCAAAAGACAACAATATGCGGCAATTTTCCGGTCACCGTCTTCCTCCCTACCATTGCCCTCCCATCGTTTCTTGCCTTCTCTATAGTGATGATCAGTTCGATTTAATCCACCTCACCCTAATTTGATTTGATGATATTTTGAATCTCAATTGTGCAAATTGTTGGTTCTCTTTTTGTGTCTTTTTCTTAATGATTTAAGAGATTTGGTTTGTTTGTGTATTAGGATTTGATATCCCCTTTCCAAAAAAAAAAAAAAATTATGTTAGCTCTATCCGCCAACGAAAGTAGTATAAATGTGTCAGACACGTTGAAAGTTTCGTGTAGCTAGAAAACTTAATCACACAACAGGCAAATGATGTAAGTACAGATGTGTCTCACAACTGTCCACACATCCACAGATAATGCAGCGGAATAAAGTAATTAAAAACAAATTAAATGCAATAACTCAAAAGTTATTTACGCTTACTGATCAATGTGATCAGCAAACTAGGCTTACGCCCAAAAACTTTTCACTATAAAAACTTTCGTTTCTTACAAAAATAAATAAGTGAAAAATCAAAATATGAAAATACTAAACGAGTTCTAATCACCTTCTACGACAAGAACAACTCCCCTTTCCCAAGTAGGATCTATTCTAGTCAGAAGTAAAACAAGAGAACTCTATGAAAATCTAGATGTGAGTTACGGATGTAAGGCACAACCTTCACTCACAACCTAAAACACTAATGTCGAATACAATGAAGAATGAGAATTTTCTCTCTAAAATTTCGTAACTTCTCATGTGCTGAATGCCTTGTATTTATAGTGCACCTTGGAGAAGATCTTCATGAATCGACATCTTCCATTGTGAGATCTCTTTTCCTATATGAAAACATAAACACACTCACAAGGAAATCAAATATTAGTAGGTTAGTCCTAATATAAAACTATGTACATAAATAAAAGATATTTACTATATTTACAATTCCTAGTCAAAATAGAATACTTATAAATCTCCATGAAAGTCCCAAAATCTACTTACCATAATAGAGATCTTTTTAAATAAGGAAACATAAACATGCTCCCATAAAACTCACGGTTTCAATCTCCCCCTATTTTGGACTTTCTGGTCAAAATTAAAGATTTATAACAATCATATTTTTATGACCACAGAATATAGAAAAATATAACTTCCCCTAAAAGGATGTGTGTCCAGATGTGTATACACATCCACACATAAAAACTGCATAGAACAATGTTAGAACAGAAACAGAATACCAGCAATCTATTGAGCAAAAAACAAAAACCATTCAGCAATGTCCTAATTAAAAGCTATTACAAACCATTGTTTTAGAAACTAAAAACTTAAAACTAAAGCAGAAATTAAAATTGTTTTTGCTACCAACAAACCATCAAAACATAATCAAAACAACCAAAAAATTTCTCCCCCTAAATTAAAGTTCGAAATGTCTCCATTTAAAACCAGCCACAGCTTGAGCAACAGCAGCATCCCACTTTCCATTTTCAGAACTTGATTCTCCCCCTTTTTTACTAGAAAGTTTAGCATGCCATCGAATGAGAATATCTCTAAGAGCTTTCAAATTGTTGGCATGGGCAAAGGAGGCTTGAGCTTCAGCTTCAGCTTCTATAATAGCAGCATTTAAATCCTTCATTTGAGCAACAAAATTATCTTCAGATGTGGCCTCAGATGTGTCCACATCTGGCATACCAAGCTCAGGAACAGTACCCAAAGGAAGATCCACATGTCTTTGCTTAGAGTCAATCAGGGTTTTGGATTCCTTAAACAGAGCAAAATTTTCAACTATTTCTTCTCCTTTCTCAGGTTTCACTCCATTGGCAATAAGAATTTGAGAGATCAAGGAAGGATAAGGTAAAGACCATTTATTGGATGGAGACTCTCCATAATCACAAATCTTTATAAAGATGAAGTCACCAAAATTAATGTGCCTCTTAATCCCCAATCTATAAAGAAGCAGAGCTTGCACCCTAGTAACTGAGGTTTTGTTATTGGAGGGGCAAAGATTGGCAACAAGAATATAATGGAGAAAACAGTAAAGGGAGGACAAAGAACCACTACCCAAGTCCTTTGGCTTCACAGGCCAAGAAGTCACCTTTCCATGGGTGATAGCAGTTACAAGCTCATCATCATCAATGGAAATTAACTCATCCATATGATCATTCAAACCAAGCAAATCATTTATGACAGATGGTGAAAAGGGAACAAATACTCCTCTAACATAGACAGAGGGAGGAGGGGAGTAACTCTTATCTAATCCCTTAGGCAAATTGGCATAGAATTCATACACCATCTTAGGGTAGAAAGGTAGGGGATGATCCACAGTTAAGAACAGACCTCTTTCCTCAAAAAATTTATCCATATCAAGTTTAACAAAGGTTTCCCTATCCCTTTTCATTTCAACAATAAAAGCTTTAGAAGAAATAAGGCCAAACCTATCAGATGCCTTTTTAGTCAAGAATTTCTTGGAAAAGGATTTTGGGGTAGGAGCAATGGTAAGAGTAGAAGACATACCCTTTTCAGTTTTCTTTCTTGTAGATGTGCATCTGGATGTGTGCACATCCTCAGACACATCTTTTGAAGGGAATGGAACTTGAATGGATTCAATCTCAGTGCCATCAGCAGCAGAGGAATCTATCTCTTGGTCCTCTTTCTCTTGATCAAGCTCTTCTCTCCCTAGCTTGTAATTCTCATCAGAAGCAGTGTCATCACTATCATAGCTTGAATCAGTTTCATCATCAATGGGTTCTAAATCAGTAGCAGCCACCTTTTTCTTACCCTTTAAATCCATTAAAACTTTTGCTAATGGTTCTTCATCACTAAAGGTAATAAGGTCCTCAACAGGACTTGAAACCATAGGAGCAGAGGGATCAACAACAGGGACAGAAATATTATCCACAGGGGGTGAAACATCAATGGGGATACTAGGATCAGGAGACACTATGGGAGAAGATGGCGCAATAGGATCAACTTGAGAAACAGAGTCAGCATGGGGAGCATTCTCAACAGGAGTAATGGGTTTCAACATGGGGAACATTATCAGAAGGGGAAATTGTAGGGGCAGGATCAACAACACAGGGAGGAGGAATTGAAGATTTAGCCTTAGACCTAACAAGAGGAGCAATTACCTCTTCTTCTTCTTCAAGAGCAATGGCTGTAGAGGGTTTCCCGCCAGGTTTCTTTAGATTCTTGGCCTTGTCAGATTCTGACAACTTACGAACCCTACCAGAACGACGAAGATTACGTAGGGGCACAGGAGTTGCAGCAGGCTTTGGGGATTTTGCTTGGGAAAGCTTCCTCTTCTTGGTTGATAAAGGTTCCACAGAGACAGAGACAGGGGCGACAACCGATGGTGGAATCACTGGATAGGTTGGGGCCTTAGGGTTTTCAGAGGAAGGTACCAATGTGGGGGATTTGGGAGAAGTAGCTTCCATTATAGGTTCAGACGAATGCGATGGGGAAGAGAATTCAGCAAGAAACTTTGAAATAACAGGGTTTAAGACAATGGAGGCCTCGCCTTTCGCTATTGAAATCGGAGCTACGTCAAGAACGTCTTCCTCTCGAATGTTGGTATGATCGGCCATTTAATCAGAGGAATTGGGTTAGGTTGAACAGTAGAAGAAGAAATTAATGCAAAGGTGTGAGATTGTGTGCCAAAAAGAAGGAAGAACAAAAGGTTTTTAACAAGGGTTTATGGGGGATGGGACGGATGTGAGGTCTCATAAATACTCATAGCTCCCCCTTTCCAAATAGAACTAGGAATCCTTCTCCAAAAAGGTTTAACACAGCTCAAATTCCTTAAGAGTTCTCCAACGGCTAGAAACCTTTGAGGTTACCACACACAATCACCTTCTAAGAAATAGGGGATTAAAATAAAACAAGATTTTGATAAATTTTTATGGAAACAAAAAAAATACTTCGGCCATATCTTTATTTAAAACAGAATCCCACTTGAATTTTCCAACATTTTCAAACAAGGATTGATACACACCTTTTTCTTTCATGAAAGATATTGGAGATCAAAAACCTATATAATCAAAGAATGAACTAGGAAAGAAAATTAATTAACTAGCATATTTACAAAGCTCCTATATGTCCTAAAAAGAATGCAATATGCCTAGCATGATGCAAACACACAGGTGAAGGAAATATTCTCAGTTTATGGATGTGGCATAGGATGTGAGTCACATATGGGGACACATCTAGATCACAAAAAGTCAATGAGCAATAATCCAATCTGCACAGCCTCTAGGATGCATCCACCAATTTTTTGTTGTGGATTTTTGCATTGTGAGTAGCTTTCACTTTACTTGATCCCAAAGATAGCCCTTTTTCCCAATGATCTTATCAAGTTTGACTTCAAGTTTTCTTATGAAAATCACTTGATCACAATGGTATGACTTCATACTAAGGGTGAAGCAGCTGTTTCTCACATATATATATATTTTTTTCTTTTATAGCACCCACTGTGAGATACCTAGGAAGGTTATATCAAGTCATCAAAAGATGACATGAACAGGAAGTGCTCACAATTAAGTGATCAAAAATAATGTCAAGGATGAAGACTCACAAGTGACCACACTGAGAAATTTCGTGCTAATGCATGATAATTTTTGATTTTTGATTTTTAAATTTTTTTTTTTTTCAGTTAATCTAATATACAGATGTGTTAGAGGATGTGAGACACATTTGGTCTCACAACCTTAGATATCACACAAGCCAAGAGACTTCCTCAAGGAGGAAAATCTCTCCAAATCTAATGCCTTTGTAAATATATCAGCCAATTGATTTTCAGTCCCAACAAATTCCAGACACACAGTTTTTTGTTCTACAAGATCTCTAATGAAATGATGTCTAATATCAATGTGCTTTGTTCTAGAATGTTGGACAGGATTTTTTGATATGTCCAAGGCACTTTTGTTATCACAAAAAGCAGTCAAAACTTTGCTATTCAATCCATAATCTTTCAACATTTGATTCATCCAAAGTAATTGTGTGCAGCAACTCCCAAGGGCAACATATTCAGCCTCAGCAGTGGATAAAGACACACAATTTTGCTTTCTACTATACCAAGACACAAGGTTATTTCCTAGGTAGAAACATCCACCTGTGGTACTCTTTCTATCATCACTATTTCCAGCCCAATCAGAATCAGTGTACCCAACCAAATTGGTGTTTGTTTCTTTAGAGTAATGCAGACCTAGGTTCACAGTCCCACTCACATATCTAATGATTCTTTTCAAGGCTTTAAGATGGGACACTTTAGGGTTGGCTTGGTATCTAGCACAGAGACACACACTGTACATAATGTCAGGTCTACTTGCAGTGAGGTAAAGCAGACTTCCTATCATGCTTCTATAAAGGGTTTGATCAACACTCTCACCATCAGAATCATGACTTAGCTTTTGGGAAGATCCCATTGGTGTTCTTTGATGTGAAGCGTGTTCAAGTTCAAACTTTTTCACAAGATTCTTGGCATACTTAGACTGTGAAATGAACATGCCATCTTTGAATTGCTTAATCTGTAAACCTAAGAAAAAGTTCAACTCACCTACCATACTCATCTCAAATGTGGAAGTCATGCTATCCACAAATTCAGCTAGCATTGGATCAGAATTTGATCCAAACACAATGTCATCTACATAGATTTGTGTCATAAGAATCTCCTTCTTATTTTTCCTCACAAACAAGGTTTTGTCAACCTCACCTCTCTTGAATCCTAGTTGAAGCAAATGGTCAGTCAACCTACCATACCAAGCTCTAGGGGCTTGTTTTAGCCCATACAGAGCTTTCTTCAGTTTATACACATGGTTAGGATACTTGGAGTTCACAAAGCCTTTAGGTTGTTCAACATAGGCTTCCTCATTTAATATCCCATTCAGAAAAGCACTCTTAACATCCATTTGATGAAGAGTAATCTTGAGGTAACAAGCAATGGCTACCAAAAGTCTAATGGACTCAATTCTTGCAACAGGGGCAAATGTCTCCTCAAAATCAATTCCCTCAATTTGAGTATAACCTTGAGCAACTAATCTAGCTTTATTTCTAGTTATCACACCTTGCTCATCAGTTTTGTTCTTGAAAATCCATTTGGTTCCTATGACATTACCATGTGAGGGTCTAGGAACAAGAGTCCATACCTCATTCTTCTCAAATTGAATTAATTCATCTTGCATATCCATAATCCAGTCAGCATCTTTCAATGCTTCAGCAACATTTTTAGGTTCAATTTTTGAAACAAAACAACATAAACTTACCTGGGAGTATGCTGAGGAGCAACTCCATAAACCAGCCATCTTTCTATAATCAACTTTGTCCTTTTGTCTAGTTCTCACTTGAGCATGCACATCTCCCACAACTTGTGAAGTGGGGTGGTTTTTCTGAATTTTAGAAGGAATATCCTTTGATCTATCCACACACCCATTCACATTACCTTCTGGAGCATCATCTTGATCAGAATCAGAGGAATTGTCCTCAGTTACAGGAGTTTGAGTGGATGTGGGAGCAGATGTGGGTTCAGATGTGGAGGCAGATGTGTCCACATCCTTGGTTACATCCTTATCAGGTTCAACATGTTTATCAGCACTGGAAGCTTCTTTTGATTTTTCAAGACTGTTTCTTCATCCTTCCAAATTCAAAGCAAACAACCTGAAACATCATCCTCAGCAGTCTTGAGGTTAAGATCAAGTGAGTCATCAAATTTAACATTAGCAGATTCCATAATGGTCTTAGTTTTGAGATTGAAAACTCTGTAAGCTCTACTGTTTGTGGAATAGCCCATGAAAATTGCTTTGTCACTCTTTGAATCAAACTTGGACAGGTATTCTCTATCATTGAGAATATAGCAAACACATCCAAACACATGAAAATATTTCACAGTTGGCTTCTTTCCAAGGAGAATTTGGTATGGAGTGACAGTGCTACCAATCCTTAGGAACACCCTATTGCCAATGTGGCAAGCAGTGTTTAAAGCTTCTGCCCAAAATTTCTTGGACAAGTTTTTAGAACTTAGCATGACCCTAGCCATTTCTTGCAAGGTTCTATTTTTTCTTTCAGCAATTCCATTTTGCTGTGGGGTGATTGGTGCAGAAAACTCATGAGTGATTCCCTTAGAATTGCAAAAAAATGGTGAACATTTGATTCTCATATTCAGTGCCATGGTCAGACCTAATCCTCACAGTTTTAAGACCATAAAGATTTCTAACCCTTTTGTACCAATTCTTGAATTCTCCAATTGTTTCTGACTTTTCTCTTAAGAACATTACCCAAGTGTACCTAGAATAATCATCAACACATACAAAGGCATACTTTTTCCTATCAAAGCTTTCTACTTCAATAGGTCCCATTAAATCAGTGTGAATCATCTCCAAACATCTAGTTGTGGAGCATTGTTGGACCTTTTTATGTGATGCTTTTGTTTGTTTTTCCTTTTGACATGAACCACAGACATCAGGGTTCTTGAAGTTCAGTTTAGGGAGGTCTTTAATAGCTTCAAACCTTTGAAGTTCTTCCAGAGTTCTACAGCTAGCATGCCCTAATTTTTGGTGCCACAGATTGACATCATTAGCTTTTGAGCTTAGGCAAGAAAGATTGTCACCAAATTGGTAACAATTGTCAGCAGATCTAGGGCCAGTAAACACACAGGTATTATCCTTATCAAACACTTCACACAAGTGCTTATCAAACTTCACATAAAGATCATCATCAGTCAGTTGACTGATGCTTATTAGGTTGGCTTTCAAGCCTTCCACATGGTACACATTGTGCAGTTTTGGGAGACCCTTAACATCCAGGATTCCTTTCCCAACAATCTTTCCTTGAGCACCTCCACCAAAATTTACTTTCCCTCCATTTATCACTTCATAATCAAGAAGGACTGCTTGGTTTCCAAATCATGTGCCTAGAGCACCCACTATCAAAATACCAAGAGCCAGAAACAGTACTCTTGAGGGAAGAGTAAACAACATTGCAGGTGGTAATTGGTTTGGCCACCCACTGTTTAACAGTTTTCTTTTTGGGTTGCAGAGGTCTCAGATTGACAGGATGTGTGTTAGGATGTGCATACATCTTCTCACACATCTGAGGCTGATTGAAGTGACCAGATTTTTTATCAGCCTTGAGTTTGTAACAGAAGGGCCTAATGTGACAAGGAGCTAGGCAGTAATGGCAAATGTAATGCCTCTTCATAGGTCTCTTCTCACTCAAAATGACTTTTTCTTTAAAAGCTTGTTTTTTCACACTTTTTGATGTAGAAGCCTCACATCCCTCCTTTACAAAATTATTTTCAAAACCCAAACCAGTTTTGTCACGTTGACCTACAGAAAAAGCTTCTTCCATTTTCATCTTACTTTTGTTTAATTTAGTAAAAGTATTTTCAGCCTTTTCACATTCATTCTTGAACTTTTCAAGGTCAACTTCCCTTTTGGTCACAAGGACTTCAAGTCTTGCAATGGTATCTTTTTGAGCATCATTTTCCTTTGAAAGAACAGCTTTTTCATCTTCACAGGCAGCTAATTTATCAGAAAGAGATTTATTTACCTTAACAAGTACCTCAATCTTGTCCAATCTTTTCATCCAATCTGTATGCAGCTCCTTGTATGTTGCAAAAAGTTCCTCATAGGGAATGTCCCTTTCTTCATCTTCATCATCTGAATCTCCTTTTACAGAGAAACAGTTCAGCAACAGTTCAGATGTGACACCAGATGTGTTCACAACTGAGACCACATCCAAGGAATTTTCAGGATCATCTTCTTCTATATCTGCAGAAAAGGCATTAAACACAGAATGACAGTTTAAGACAGACATATTAGCCACTTCCTCTTCTTCATCCTCACTGTCACTAAGGGTAGCAGTTAAGCTCATTCCCTTCTTTTTAAGTGTGTTGGCACACTCATTTGCATAATGGCCATAGCCACGACATGCTCTACATTGGACAGATTCAGATGATTTGTTTTCAAAACTTGGTTTCTTGAATCCAGTGTCAGTGCTAGGTTTTGACTTTTCAACAGTACTGGAAGTAGGTCTATTAGGGAATTTGCTTATCCTTCTATTTTTCAGTATAGAACTGAATTTCTTTGAAATAAAAGCTACATCCTCATCTTCAAGATTAGACTTGTCAATTTCAGAGGATAATTCCACAAGCTCTTTTGGAAGAGCAGCAGCACTTTTAAGGGCAAGACTGTGTGTTTTGTTCTTTTTCTGAGCCTCAAGGTTAAGCTCAAACACAGTCAAGATTCCTATGATTGTGTCAAGACCTACAGTGTTTGTGTCCTTTGTTTCCTCAATCACAGCCACTTTTATGTTAAATCTTTCAGGTAAGGTCCTTAAGATCTTACTTACAAGTCTTGCATTGGAGATAGATTCTCCTAGACTTGTGCATTCATTTGAAATTTCATGAATTTTAGCAGCATATGACACAATGTGTGAGGACCCCGACCCGGAACCTACACGTGTCCCGAGCTGGAGCGTCCTCAAACTAACCCAAAGATCCTAAACTTTTAAAACTTTGATTGAACTTTCAAACATACACACAACCATTTAAAATAACTCTACTCCTTTCCACATTGGAGGAAGAGTTGACCAACCTTGAAAATGATAACGGTTTTAGTTACAAAAGATATCGAATATAAAATGGAATTAAAGTTTATGAATACAAACCCTTTAAAAGAATTATGCCAAAATACACATTCTACACCAACCTATACGTAACCCGAAAATTCCCAAAATACCACTTCTAAACTCCTTTCCGCCCTTACTTGGTCGGTCCACCTGTCTCGGGATCTAAAACATTAAAGGGAGAGGGGTGAGAATAAATCTCGTAGCTATTATGAATGCGGCAATATGCCATATAAGATGCAACACATAACAAGTTGCATACAACACATTGGAAAAGTTTGTAAACACCTTACATTACCTTGGTTTACCTTTTCCCGTCTGAATCATGAGTCGTACCATTGTGGAAGTAAATATTCCACATTTTCTGTGAATGCATATCCACCAGAATCAATATCATAAATTCGAGATAGTTATGATTATAACTCATCTCCTGTGAACTGCTTAGGCATTATTCACAAACAAATCATACAACTGAGATAGTTATCGTCATAACTCATCTCTTATGAACTGCTTAGGCAATATTCATAAACAACCCCAAACAACCGAGATAGTTATTGTCATAACTCATCTCCTGTGAACTGCTTAGGCAATATTCACCAGAAATAACCCCCTAACAACCGAGATAGTTATTGTCATAACTCATCTCCTGTGAACTGCTTAAAGCAATATTCACCAGAATCAACCCTCCAACAACCAGTATACCAAGTCCAGCACATATCATAAACTTGCAATATAAATCCACACTTGGGATAACATATAACCATAAGATAAATAAATCCACACTTGGGATAACATATAACCATAAGATAAATAAATCCACACTTGGGATAATATAATAACATGCTAAATCATCCACAAAAGGGAATAAGCAATATAACAACATATCACAAACCATTCCTACGTAGTCATTACACAACTTCGGATAACCTCAATAAGAGTTCATGATCTACCTCCCAAGTTTGAACTACATTGGTGAAGTACAATCAAGCTTAATAACCAATTTCCGGACAATATTCTATATTACAAGGTCTTTATAGGAATTCATGTTAGATTTATCAAGTCGGAGTTACATTTGATAAGGCCAAATAAGATTTCCAAACAATTCCTGATTCCGACTTAATGTGCTTCCGTAGTTCCATAGTAACCCAAGTAAGGTGCCATTAAGTGATACAATTGTTCTAAGTATAACCTAGGTTAAAAGGGATTAATTCATATCCGGAAGGTTAGATTCCAACTTTATTTTGGTTAAGGGTCATACTAGGAGGTTACTAGTGAAAATTCAGCGAAACAGGGAACTG
The DNA here is from genome assembly GCA_022495995.1 of Adenophora triphylla var. japonica. Taxonomy (NCBI): domain Eukaryota; kingdom Viridiplantae; phylum Streptophyta; class Magnoliopsida; order Asterales; family Campanulaceae; genus Adenophora; species Adenophora triphylla. Next base: position 106,020 of record JAFEMH010005321.1, read on the forward strand.
GGCAAAATTCTGCCAACATGGGCGACCGCCCTAACCACTTGGACGACCGCCCAAGTGGACTTTAAAGCCAATTTTAATTTCTGCCATGATGGGCGGCCGCCCAAGCCCCCATGGGCGACCGCCCAAGCCTTCCTCCAGCCCATTTTCAGATTTTGACCCTTTTATGCCTAGGTTTCCATTCCTTCTAACCAAGCTTAATTCAAGAACACCCAAGGATGCTTTAACCTTACCAAGTCCCATTCCAAACATGTAAACTCAAAACCAAGTAGCCCTAGATTATTTATCTCTACCCATTTCACCCATTTCAAACCCTTTTTAAATGATCTTCCTTGAACCCTAACTTCAACAATTTCATTTTCCAATCATCCAACTTCAATTAAGGTTTCCAAGACATAAAATCAACATCATAGAACAAGGGTAATATTTAAAAGCTCATGAACAAGTAGGAGAAGGGAATCATAACAACTCACCTTAGGGTTTTATAATGGAAGATTGATCTTTCTATCTTGATGGATTCTCCTAGATGACCCAACTTCAATGATGTTCTTAGACTTGAATTTGGTGGAGAAATGGCTTGGCTTCAAAGCTTGGTGTTGGGAGCTTCTATGGAGTTCTAGGCTTTCTTTGGAAGAAGAAGAATGAATGAAGGAGAAGGAAGAAGGGAGTAAGAGGAGGTGAGGGAGTGGGACACATGGCAAGCCTAGGAAGGAGCAAGACAATTTGGCCCCCCTTCCCATCAACCTAAAAATCAAGGCTTTCATCCCTTTTTAAAATAAAATAAATCCTTATCCAATTAATTCATTCTACCCAAATAACCTCCTTGTACTATTTATCATATTTCCATTTTTATTATTTCCCCAAATTTCTTTATTTAATACCCAAAAATTTCTCAAAAGATTCTAAATTTACTTCTCACCCAATTTATCTTAAATTAAGAATCTAAAGACATAATTGAACACATAAAACTATCATAATCATTAAAAGCATATAATAAGATATTTAAATTTAGTGCCTAGGGTTGGGGTCGTCACACTCACTCCCCCTTAAAGAAAATTTGTCCCGAATTTGACTGTCACTTACCTAAATGTTCAACCTGCCTCGGTTACTTAGGTACCTCAGATTCCAATTCCCAAATAGTCTCTTCAATGTGGTGATTCTTACCCAAATTTCCTAATTCCATTAATAATACGATATTACAACTTAATGCTCCATGAATACCTTACAAACATTACTAACCCGAATTTTCACGACCTTAATAAAATATCAATGATTAAAAGTCTTACAACTTATGTCACTAAATACACTACAATATTGCATTTAAAACTTTAAATACTCTATAAGTTGCCCCAAGTCAGTCTATAAATCAAATCACCAACCTTTTCTAAAGCTTCAAATGGATTAACGAACTTTGGCGCCAATTTACCTTAGGCCTTGCCTCTCCAAACTCACCCCAACAAATTAGAGATCGAGATTTTATTCCCTAACAACGCCTTATACGGTTTTACCTTAATGCTAGAATGATAACTGCTATTATACACATCCAACCACTAGTAATCATATTTCCTATCGACTACAAAAACCCATTGTACATGCCCGTAGCATATCCTCAATAATAATTAATGATTCCACAATTTTTCACGAAGTTAAACTCAATAGCATTCCTATATTCCAGTAGGATCTTCCAAAATGAATGACTATCCAATCCATTTCACACTATGGGGTTTTATACAATCAAACTATCTCCTAACATATACAAGAACTCGATCAATGAATCTCATCATTATAAATATATAAAATAAGTAGAAAACACCATCAACTTCCTATAAACAAAACGACATACTCCTTTTACTTTCAAAGTAACCAAATCACAAAATTCATCGTGATAATACTCTCAGTTCAATCTAGAACTCTAAATATTTTAATAAATCTTCTAACGTCAATATTCTATTTTCACCCTTATGACCAAACCCCTTATGTCTTGACTTGCTTGAAACGAGTTATTTCAATTATCTCATCCTCATTTCTCATGATACAAACATTAAATAACTGCCTATGAATAATAAATGTAAACATGCTACTAAGACCCGGATTCCCATAAACGGAATACTGGTCGATTTTATATCATAATTCAATGCTCTAATTAGGCCCAGGTCCAGAGACAGATCAATATTCAATCAAATGGTTGGCCGCTCACAACGGAGCCGATCCAACTCCAAAACAAAAACCGAGTCTACTGCGACCTCCACATTAATAACCCCACAATTTATCAATTCATTTCTCGGATCAAAACTTTAATACAATTAATCACTATAGGGGAAATAGGTTGTCTTTCTACTTGCTTCTGTACAACTTATATCTTTAGAACACCAAGTCTTTCAAAAATTTACAACATCTTTCAGAATTCCAAAGGATAGATAAAATGAGATCAAATGAGACTCGAATGATTTATTTATTTAAAACTGTCCCATACCAGTTTTAATTAACTAAACCACTCACACTTTTAAGAAATTTTCAAAAGATTGATAAGCTAACAAAAAAAATACTCGAGTGATTTAATTATCTACAACCGTCCCATACCAGTTGTAGATAGTTAAATTACTCACAGATTTTAATGTACACAAAAACGGTTCGCTGACCTTATTAAATCAATTATCCCCGAAGGGTACAAATGCTCACACCGAAGTTCAACACACACTTTCAATTGTTAAAACACAATTAAACAATTCTAACATAATATTCTTGTTTGACCTCTATTTATAGTATAGCCACCATTCATAATATTTATACTTAATCAAATTCCCTTATAAGAAAACACAATCTCGCAATACTATTACTATCTCCGATAAATAACACTAAAACAATCATTAAGATTATAACTAGGTAAATCATCCTCAATTCAATAATTCCTCAAGTTGTATTTTCAACACTTTTACTTAATTTGAGTCATCTATTCCCTACCTTTAATATTGGTATTGTACTTAGTAACAATGTAATGCATACCTCCAGTTTCCGGTCAATTATCATGATTTCCTAATAAGAAAATATAATTGGAACTCTCATAGATCAATCATCCCCAAATTGTGATTAAACATTAACGGTGTAAACTAACTTACCTCTCGATAACCGTCAACAACTAAAAATCCGCATAACACCAGTCTCTCATAAGCATCACACCAATCTCTTATTTTAGTCATGCAACTAAGTCGACCTACAGAGTATAATCATCCTAAAGTATCCTGTCTTCCAATAAGATTCATCCTCATTTTATTTTCTCAACTAATGATAATCATTTCTCAAACAACCCATATACATACTTTACTAATTCCTGAAGTTGATCCTATAAGTCACCAATAACTACATCTATTATACTTCTTCACATTTACCCTATTTACCTCTCCATAACTAATACACACCCATAATTCAAACCGGTCATATTAACTACAATGTTGTCTTAAGTATATCCTTAGAACAAATATTCACTGGAATTGTAACACCCGAAATTCAACTAATAACCATTGAGTATCCTACTAGTTTCTAGAATCAATCATGCAAATCGTCAACAATTGATAACGAATACTTATTTCTTACAGTTACCAATTTGAGATCTCTATAACCTTATAATTAACCACCAAGTATCATCTTTTCTAAATATAGTAACAATTTATCCTTACGGAGATTCGCTAAGCTCATTATCTTCTTTATCAAATACTTTCCCAAAATGAATCATCAATTCTATCATTCCAATTAGTGTCCTCTCTCTAGGGATCCGAATACTAAAATTGTACCTTATCTCAATTCAAAGCCTCAATGTCCTGGTATGATACCTGATGAAAACCCAATTTGAAACTCACATGGACAGCACCACTTAGTCAATTTATAAGGTGATATCACTTACAAAAATATCTGATTTCCTATTCACATTAGTAGCAAGAATTCAATCAATCTCTTCTTAGAGAATAAACTTATAGCACATAAGGCAATTATATGTCAGCTCTATAAGGACCCGTACTCATGATATCTTATAAACCATATAATCCCGCTTAGACTATTATTTTCAATATTAGTCTCATATATCTAGTCTCCACCACGAGACACCAATGTATAATTACTTACGCAAGTTATACAACCATAAACCACTCTTAATTAGGCCATACTTTCGACATTTACGCATATATGACATAATAGCAAATAATGACTTATCCGCCTCAACCACACACGGAGGCAAGTCAAACATAGATAAGGAGACTCGCTTCCTGCGACAGTCCTCCTCAAACACAACAACTACTCAAATAATTCGGTTAATATAACGATGATTCACGGATTGGTAATTCGACCAAATCCACCGGCAATACATGCCCACTTAATCACAACTACCATGATACACAAGAATGATTCGAGGTACTCTCCCATAGGAGTAGAACCTTCAGCACATAAGGCAACTTTTGGCCAATTATGCAAATAAAGATGAAATGTAATGCCACATGAGAACGAATGAACAAGGATTTATAAAAGTATGAACCCTAACTCCTGAGACAGGTAAAATACCTCAATTGATGGTGGAGGAATCTATCTTTCCATAACTCACCTTTCCTTGATTCCTTGGTTGGTCAATATCATTTTCTGTCTTTGAACAATTTCCTGCATTAAACTCTCGACGTAAGTTATCGCACACTCTCACTCAGCTAGACTCTACCCGAGAACTCTAACCGAGCTCTGATACCAACTGTGAGGACCCCGACCCGGAACCTACACGTGTCCCGAGCTGGAGCGTCCTCAAACTAACCCAAAGATCCTAAACTTTTAAAACTTTGATTGAACTTTCAAACATACACACAACCATTTAAAATAACTCTACTCCTTTCCACATTGGAGGAAGAGTTGACCAACCTTGAAAATGATAACGGTTTTAGTTACAAAAGATATCGAATATAAAATGGAATTAAAGTTTATGAATACAAACCCTTTAAAAGAATTATGCCAAAATACACATTCTACACCAACCTATACGTAACCCGAAAATTCCCAAAATACCACTTCTAAACTCCTTTTCGCCCTTACTTGGTCGGTCCACCTGTCTCGGGATCTAAAACATTAAAGGGAGAGGGGTGAGAATAAATCTCAGCAAGCTATTATGAATGCAGCAATATGCCATATAAGATGCAACACATAACAAGTTGCATACAACACATTGGAAAAGCTGTAAACACCTTACATTACCTTGGTTTACCTTTTCCCGTCTGAATCATGAGTCGTACCATTGTGGAAGTAAATATTCCACATTTTCTGTGAATGCATATCCACCAGAATCAATATCATAAATTCGAGATAGTTATGATTATAACTCATCTCCTGTGAACTGCTTAGGCATTATTCACAAACAAATCATACAACTGAGATAGTTATCGTCATAACTCATCTCTTATGAACTGCTTAGGCAATATTCATAAACAACCCCGAACAACCGAGATAGTTATTGTCATAACTCATCTCCTGTGAACTGCTTAGGCAATATTCACCAGAAACAACCCCCTAACAACCGAGATAGTTATTGTCATAACTCATCTCCTGTGAACTGCTTAAAGCAATATTCACCAGAATCAACCCTCCAACAACCAGTATACCAAGTCCAGCACATATCATAAACTTGCAATATAAATCCACACTTGGGATAACATATAACCATAAGATAAATAAATCCACACTTGGGATAACATATAACCATAAGATAAATAAATCCACACTTGGGATAATATAATAACATGCTAAATCATCCACAAAAGGGAATAAGCAATATAACAACATATCATAAACCATTCCTACGTAGTCATTACACAACTTCGGATAACCTCAATAAGAGTTCATGATCTACCTCCCAAGTTTGAACTACATTGGTGAAGTACAATCAAGCTTAATAACCAATTTCCGGACAATATTCTATATTACAAGGTCTTTATAGGAATTCATGTTAGATTTATCAAGTCGGAGTTACATTTGATAAGGCCAAATAAGATTTCCAAACAATTCCTGATTCCGACTTAATGTGCTTCCGTAGTTCCATAGTAACCCAAGTAAGGTGCCATTAAGTGATACAATTGTTCTAAGTATAACCTAGGTTAAAAGGGATTAATTCATATCCGGAAGGTTAGATTCCAACTTTATTTTTGTTAAGGGTCATACTAGGAGGTTACTAGTGAAAATTCAGCGAAACAGGGAACTGGGCAAAATTCTGCCAACATGGGCGACCGCCCAAGTGGACTTTAAAGCCAATTTTAATTTCTCCCATGATGGGCGGCCGCCCAAGCCCCCATGGGCGACCGCCCAAGCCTTCCTCCAGCCCATTTTCAGATTTTGACCCTTTTATGCCTAGGTTTCCATTCCTTCTAACCAAGCTTAATTCAAGAACACCCAAGGATGCTTTAACCTTACCAAGTCCCATTCCAAACATGTAAACTCAAAACCAAGTAGCCCTAGATTATTTATCTCTACCCATTTCACCCATTTCAAACCCTTTTTAAATGATCTTCCTTGAACCCTAACTTCAACAATTTCATTTTCCAATCATCCAACTTCAATTAAGGTTTCCAAGGCATAAAATCAACATCATAGAACAAGGGTAATATTTAAAAGCTCATGAACAAGTAGGAGAAGGGAATCATAATAACTCACCTTAGGATTTTATAATGGAATATTGATCTTTCTATCTTGATGGATTCTCCTAGATGACCCAACTTCAATGATGTTCTTAGACTTGAATTTGGTGGAGAAATGGCTTGGCTTCAAAGCTTGGTGTTGGGAGCTTCCATGGAGTTCTAGGCTTTCTTTGGAAGAAGAAGAATGAATGAAGGAGAAGGAAGAAGGGAGTAAGAGGAGGTGAGGGAGTGGGACACATGGCAAGCCTAGGAAGGAGCAAGACAATTTGGCCCCCCTTCCCATCAACCTAAAAATCAAGGCTTTCATCCCTTTTTAAAATAAAATAAATCCTTATCCAATTAATTCATTCTACCCAAATAACCTCCTTGTACTATTTATCATATTTCCATTTTTATTATTTCCCCAAGTTTCTTTATTTAATACCCAAAAATTTCTCAAAAGATTCTAAATTTACTTCTCACCCAATTTATCTTAAATTAAGAATCTAAAGACATAATTGAACACATAAAACTATCATAATCATTAAAAGCATATAATAAGATATTTAAATTTAGTGCCTAGGGTTGGGGTCGTCACACAATGTCCTCAGTTTCTTCCATTCGAAGTAACTCAAACCTATCCATTAAAATTCTAAGCCTGGTAGCCTTCACACTTGGTGCTCCCTCACATTGAGTTTGCAAAATATCCCAAGCAGTTTTGGCTATACTCTCATTAGTTATAAGCTTATACATATTCCCAGAAACATGGCTGGAAATAGCATCCATAGCTTTTGAATTGTAATTTGCAGCTTGTATTTCATCAAGAGTCCATTGCTCTTCAGGTTTTCTTCCGAAAATAGACTCACCAACACCAGAAGATGGCTTTTTCTCCACAGTAGGAGGTTGCCATGCAACAAGAATACACATCCAAGCCCTTTCATCAATACTTTTGATGTAATTTCGCATCTTAGACTTCCAAAGAGAATAATTGGTGCCATCCAAGACAGGAGGCCTATTTTGGTGATTTTGGCATTCCATAATGACTACATTTTCTGGATCAACACTCAGTAATATTTCGAGAGTTGGCTCTGATACCAATTGAAAGTTTCGTGTAGCTAGGAAACTTAATCACACAACAGGCAAAAGATGTGAGTACAGATGTGTCTCACAACTGTCCACACATCCACAGATAATGCAGCGGAATAAAGTAATTAAAAACAAATTAAATGCAATAACTCAAAAGTTATTTACGCTTACTGATCAATGTGATCAGCAAACTAGGCTTACGCCCAAAAACTTTTCACTATAAAAACTTTCGTTTCTTACAAAAACAAATTAGTGAAAAACCAAAATATGAAAATACTAAACGAGTTCTAATCACCTTCTACGACAAGAACAACTCCCCTTTCCCAAGTAGAATCTATTCTAGTCAGAAGTAAAACAAGAGAACTCTATGAAAATCTAGATGTGAGTTACGAATGTAAGGCACAACCTTCACTCACAACCTAAAATACTAATGTCGAATACAATGAAGAATGAGAATTTTCTCTCTAAAATTTCGTAACTTCTCATGTGCTGAATGCCTTGTATTTATAGTGCACCTTGGAGAAGATCTTCATGAATCGACATCTTCCATTGTGAGATCTCTTTTCCTATATGAAAACATAAACACACTCACAAGAAAATCAAATATTAGTAGGTTAGTCCTAATATAAAACTATGTACATAAATAAAAGATATTTACTATATTTACAATTCCTAGTCAAAGTAGAATACTTATAAATCTCCATGAAAGTCCCAAAATCTACTTACCATAATAGAGATCTTTTTAAATAAGGAAACATAAACATGTTCCCATAAAACTCACGGTTTCACACGTTTTAAAATGTACCAGGGGAGTATACTAGTGCATACGGTATGTGTTTGGGTGTTAGGAAAAAATAATGTAACTGTTAGTGTTATTAAGTGTCAGTGCACAAATGTAAGTAAAAAGTGTAAATGCACATCTAAAAAAGTGCCAGTACACGTTTAAAAAGATGCCATTGTAAAAGAGTGTCGGTGTTAAGGTAAAAAAATGTCAGTGTTATTGTAAAAAGGTGTCAGTGTTATTGTAAAAAAGTGTAAATGTAAAATAGTGTCAGTGTATGTATTATTAAATGACAGTATAAAAGAGTGTTGATATTATAAAATAGTGTAAGTGTTAGTGTAAAAAAATGTCAATTTAAAAGAGTGTCAGTGTATATATTATTAAGTGTCTATTTAAAAAGAGTGTCAGTGTAGGAAAGACAACGAGCGAGGAAAGTTATTGTATGTTTGTTTAAACGTTAGCGACACAAAAATAATTTTTTCTTAAAAGTTAGAAAAAAAAACTAAATTTTTTATAAAATCAACCCAAAACAAGACTTTTATTTTTATTTTAGGACGGTACAGTAGACTAATAATAATATACACCTACCTCAACCTGTGAGACCATTTACAATGGTTGAAAAAAAGGGTGTTAGAAAAAAAATATTCAACTATTGAATCCATTGTAGGCTATTGAAAAAAAAATTATGTAGTTGAAAAAATAAAATTGTTGAATTTTTTCAATAGGTATTGAATCCATTGAGGGGGCCCGTTCATTGTCATGCGTCGCCAACTGATTGGGTCGAAATGGCGCATGGACTACACGCGCTGACAGAGGCGCGTCTAGCGCAGTTTTTTTTTTTTTCCAAATTTTGACATGTGGCAGGCGTTCATTGGTTGGTTGAATTTCAGATTTCTTTTTTTTTTCCAATTTTTTTTACCTCAGTTATTGTGTAATAAATTAATTTTTTACACAAAATTCATAAAAAAAAATCTCCATAAATAGAGTCCTTTTTCATTTGATTTGGACAAAATAAAACACTATTTTTTCAATATAAATTTCTCAATTATCCTTCATTTTCCAAAAAAAAAAATCATCTTTTTTAGTGAAATGTATTTTCCAATGATGTATTACTTTTAATTAAGTATGAAGTATTTTTTTAATAATAATTATCGTCATTTTTTCGTATTTATTTAATTGCAATTAAAAAAAATTAATTAAGTATGAAATATTTTCTTAATTATAAATGATAATAATTATTATTATTATTTTACTAATTATAAAAATAAAGAATATAAAATAAAATAAAAGTGATGGAATATAGGATGATGGGGTGGAATGGTGTTGGATTTTATCAAACAAAATCATTGTGGGGTTAAAAATTAAATGGGGTGTTGAATTATTAGGGGGAGAAGAGAGAAGAGAGAAGCTGATGTGAAGGGTTAGGCCATCTCCAGCAATGCGCCAAATACCGACGCCATCGCCAAATTGGCGTAAAATGCAGCTCCAGTAACGACGCCATCTTCCACGCCATTTTAGCGTTGCCCCTTATTTGCGCCAAATTTGGCGCACCAAAATCCTTTGCGCCATCCTAATTTTATTTTATTTTTTTTAATTACCAACGAAATCTGGAATTAGAAGGGGAAGGGGAAGGAGAAGGAGATTACCTTGGTGGTGGCGGTGGCGGTGGCGTTGGCTATGGCGGCGGCGGAGAAGCAAGGGATTCGCCGTCTCTCTCTCTTTTTCTCTTTCTCTGTTTCTCTCTCTTGCCGTGGATAGAAAGTGGTGTTTATCATTTATATTTTAGAATTTGTATCATTAATTTTTTAAATAAAATTACAAAATTTTGAAAATATGTTAAAATATTTTAGAATCTGTTTCTCTCTCTCTCTTTTAATAAATTTTTATTTTTATCTTCAATTTATTTATTTATAGTTATTAATTGTCTAATTTAAGTTTTATGGCATACTATTTAATATAATGTAATTTGAATAATATTAAATAAGATTAATGAAATTTTTTTTTAATTAAATGAAATAACAAGCATATACTGAAAAGATTTTTATTTGGTGCAAAATTTGGAGTAAGCTGCTGGAGATGGTGTGAGATATTTGGTGCTGAAATTGCACCAATTTGATGTTTTGAAGTAAAATTTGGAGTAAACTGCTGGAGACGGTCTTAGAATGGGTGTTGAAAAAATTTGGTTGTTGAAACCTAAATGGCCTGATTATATACTTAATTGGTGGGCTCAAATTTGGTATGGTCTAAAGTTGTGAGACTTGGGCTCAAGCTTGCATCACCAGCACCACTCTTACACCACCGGTCGACCACCATCTTCCAACAGCACGACTCGTCACTGTCTCAAACCCTCCCCTAGCTTTTCCTTAGCCAACAACCCGTTGCTACCACAACCACCCACGCCGTCGCTGTTATCGCTGGTCAAGCTTCGTCATTGTCGGTCAAGCCTCATCATCTCCAGTCATCCCACCCACGTCCTCTCCAACACACTCTCTCTCTCTCTCTCTTCGCAATCCTATTCCAGAATGTGCTAGATCTATGCAAAATTTTGAAATCATATCAAGGCTCTTTGTTCTTTCCGGTCGTGCAATGAATCTGCACTTTATTGTTTTAAGTGTTTCATATTAGAGATCCATCTCCTTTTATTGATACAATTGTTTGGTGAACAAAATTCTGTAATCCATTTGGATGGTTGGATTGTGGTTTGGCTCGCCGGAATTAAAAGCTGTGAGACTGGGAGGAATAACAGTAAACTTTTTTTTTTTTTTTTTTTTTGTCGATTGGGTTTTGATTAGTTTGGATTGGAGAGAAGGTTTGGGGAGGCAATTTGTGGAAGGGGATGGATAGATGGTGGTGGAAATGTGGTGGTTTCATGAAAATGATGGTGGGGTAGTTGTTCTTTTATATACTCCCTCCGTCCCAATAGTAGTTTCCCATTTTGCCATTTTGGGTGTCCCGTTAATAGCTTTCACTTTTTTTTTGTCAAAGGAATCTTTATTATTCCCTCCACTCATTTTCTCCTACATTATTTTAATACTCACAACACCATTATAATTTACTATTCTCTCCACTCATTCTCTCTCCTATTTTCAAATTACACTCACAACATTTTTTCTTCTCACCCATTTTATTAATTTGCGTGCAAAACATTTTTTGGGCAGCTCTTATTGGGACGAAGGGAGTATGCATGTGTATGTGTATACATATTGGGGTGTACTTTAATAAGTATTGAGGCAATTTGAAAATTTAAATTGTAATATTAGTTAAGTTACTAACATTTGTTAATGATCATTAACGTTCATTAACATTTTAGGTTGATTTGGTTAATTTATAGATAGTACGCAGATTAATTTGGTAGATAGTATAGAGGTTAAATTGGTTGTATTGATATAATACGCGAGTCATTTTGATTGTTTACTCGTTCCAATTTTAGTCAAAAGACTAATTTCAGTGTGTTAGAACAGAGTCTATATAGAACATAGAAAACAATCAACAATCACACAACACACAGATATGCGTGGTTCACCAACTTGACTACGTCAACGGGTAGAGTGAGATCTTACTATTATCAACTGGAAATCACATAATACAATCTCTAATCTATTACACGAATTATTAGGCACAAAAATTTCTATATGTGCAAACCCCGTATCTAGAAAACATATGAGCAAAAAGAACTATTAATATGGTTAGGGGTAGACTCTATTTATACTGCCTACTCCAAACGCTTCATGGTTTCACAACCCTGAAACAAGTTTGCCGTTGACCAGGCCTTTTCTGGACTATGGCGCGATCGTCCTATCTCCAAACTTGCACCCGCGCGATCACCCCAATAATGGGCGCGGTCGCTCGGCTCAGACAGAAACTTGGCGCGGTTGCGCCCCCCTTCCACAGGGTCGCTCCTTTTCTGCTTCACATGAATTTCGAATTTTACTTGTTTAATTTCCTAATTTATGCGTTCCTAACTTAAATAACACCAAACTCAACAATAGAGTGGATTGTTGTTCTCCATCGAATACTTATTATTTTCATTTTGGTGATTAATTTAATTATTTTTTTATTAAATCATCACAATTCTAGATTTTATTGCTGATAAACAAGTAAAATATATTAGAAGTTTCTACGAAAAACTATCTAAAAAAAAAAGATGCTATTTACCAACAACAATAAAAAAGATTTAAAGAGTTTATTTCTTTAACTGTCAAATCATCAATTTTACCTACCAAATACCGAGAAGCTCAAAAGGTGAATTTTATTTGCAAGGCATCAAATGGGTGAATTTTATTTGCAAGACACCAAACGTGTAAGACACTTTAAAATGATCACAATGCCTTTGTATATACTCCTTCCGTCCCGGCCGACTTAGGACTTTTTGCCATTTTGGGCGTCCCACCCGACTTAGGACGGCCCAAAATGGAAACCTTAAATCACTATTCTCTCCACTCATTCTCTCTCCTACATTATTTTAATACTCACAACACCATTATAATTTACTATTCCCTCCACTCATTCTCTCTCCTATTTTTAAATTACACTCACAACATTTATCTTTTCCTTAATTTCCGTGCCATTTCAAAAAATCCTAATCCTAAGCCGATCGGGACGGAGGGAGTATATAAAAAAAAAATCACAATGCCCAGCTCAAAAGTAGATTTTGGTAAATAATCAACCCCCGTATATTATTGACTTTCGTATAACTCAATATGCCGCCGGCAAACTTAGCTGACACAACAACCCCAAAACCCAAAGTCTGTTCTTTTCGTTTGTAAGTTAAAAAATAGCTCAAATTTCACACAGAAATCTCACAAATATGTGTATATCAGTGTTTCTATGGCAAGCCCACCCTCATTATCCCTTAATTCTCTTACTCAACAGAGACGAATACCACGACAGGTTTGCCAACCCTCAACTTCATTTTCGTTTTCATTTTCAATTTGTTTCTCAAATCATCTGTTCATATATTGTTGTGATTCTGATTTTAAATCTGGGTTTTGTTTGATTTTTTTTTTTAATTTTGAAAGGCCTACGGAGGCTTTGGGTTGGTGGGAAGGGGGTGAAATACTTGGGGGCAGGGATGTGCTTGCTGGGGGAACTTGGTTGGGTTCCACTAGAAATGGAAGGTTGGCTTTTCTTACCAATGTCCGGGAATTGAAGTCTGTTCCTCAAGCCAAGACTCGGGGTGATCTCGTTGTTGGATTCTTGGAGGTAGGCTATCACTTTAAGCCATCTTTAATCTGTGCACTCCAACTATTTGCTTTTACTACCCAGTAAAACCTGTTGTTGATTGTGTAACCCATTACTTAACCAGTCTCGACCCGTAGGGTTTCTGTTTTATGTGATTGTTGCAAGGAGGGAACCCATTTCTTAAACTGATGCATTACTCCTATGTGCACCTTTCTTCACTAGCTGATTACCATTTAGTTCTGGATCACATAATTTACAGCCTTCTCATTTAATCTTAGTCATCGTTATCACACATAGAATGACATTGACTACTGTTTTAACTCATAATGTCTCAACTAAAAATTCATTGTTGGAGACCTGTATATGAATGTGTTTTTTTTTTCTTTTTTTGATGGTTGTAGAGCAAGAAGAATCCAAGGGAGTTTGCGGAGGAACTTCTGAAGGAGGCAGATCACTATAATGGGTTTAACTTGATAATAGCAGATCTTTGTTCAATGAATATGGTTTATCTGACCAATAGACCAGAAGAAGGCAATTTGCATATAACTACGGTTTCACCTGGTGTTCATGTGCTATCAAATGCCAGCTTAGACTCTCCGTGGCATAAGGTAGGTAACTACGTGATACCCCTTGATCTAGGTTATTATTATATGACTAATTCAGCTTGTGAGTATATTTCTTGTTGTTTGTCATTCAAAATGCTTGAAAGATGTTGAGAGAGTGATGACTTATTAGTGACAACTAGAGCTCCGAGTCCGACACCCAACACAAGTAAACAGACATGAGTGTACCCCCATTGGTATTGATTTGTTAGTTTCATGACTGTCATAGAACTGATTATCTAAAGTTCTTGCGTTCCACAATATTTCTAATTGCTGAACATCTATATTCTATTCAGAAAAAAAAAGTGAGGGACAAAATATCCCCTTTTATTGGATTGGCATTGGTCAGAAGGAAATGGTTTGATAACATTTGACTCCCTTTGACTTTGGAGCTATGTCATTTTTACCAACTTCAAGTTTAGGAAAATAACATTTTTAATACTAAAATCAGTAATTCTTTCAACTTTGAACCCCTTTGGTTTAGAAAAAAAAAAACCGATTATATCATAATTTTGGCCCCCATTTGATATATATTCATGTGTGTACACACACACACACACACACACACATATATGTATTGTATCATTGCAAAGATAATTGACCCCTTCTAGTTAAATTCTGGCTTCGCCACTGCCTGTAATTGTGATAGATCTTAGTTACTTCTCCCTCCCCCCCAACCCCACACAACTCTTAATTACAATGTTTGCAATGTTTCAGCTATCTGTAAGTCCTTAACAGACAAATAACATCCTTTAATTACTAGGAGCAAGGCCTGTGGTTTATTGTATCCCATTGATTCCCTTCTGTTCTCATTCTTTTTCTTTCACTGTAGCTTTATTTTTATTTGGGGGGGGGGGAATGTAACATTCCACCACTATTGGCTTCATTGTCAGAAGAGTTGCACTTTTGTTTTGCTCTGACTTTTTATTTTCCTTTAGTATCTGATATGACTAGTAAACATCTGCAAACTGTATTGATTTGTTCTCTTTGCAGTGCCGAAGGTTGCAGCACACGTTCATGGATCTTTTGGATGTATATGGTGAAGGTGATATTTCCTTAAAAGATATGGTGGAGAAACTGATGAGGGACACGGTTAAAGCTGAAAAAAGCTTGCTACCTAATATCTATCCTGTCGAGTGGGAGTACCTTTTGAGCTCTATATTTATTGACACAGAAGAATCTCCTAAGGTAAATGAAACTACTAGAGTTGTTTTTCATGATGTTTGTTCAAGTGTGTGCATGAGTATTTGTGTTTTCCCAGTTACTCAAATATCTGGATTCTGAAGCTTACTGATGGTGCAGGGACGTTATGGTACGAGAAGCACCTCTGCATTATCCGTGAAGACTGGTGGGGAGGTAACCTTTTATGAAACTCATCTGGAAGACAATTTATGGAGAGGGTATTCAGCTGCCTACACTATTGAGAGAACACAGTAGACTATTACTAAGTTAACCAATTACATTTCTGCAAAAAACCTTTTGGATTACAATCCAGCCTGTAAGTTGATCTCGTTCCTTCCTGTTTACCTAATGCATGATAGATGTATACAAACTGGAATGATTAAGCTGGTGCTGTTTCTATTTGTGCTGGACTATCGGTGTAGACCATTCAAAAGTGTTGCCCTAATTGAGTACAAAATATGAAATAGTACTGTATTACAGTGTACCAGGATTGTCACACATGTACACATAAATGTATCAGTATGTATTTTTGGAAATTATTTCTCTAATGTATTACTACATCAAAATTGTCTCACTAAAGTGGTTTACTCTTTTAGATGTTTATGAGTCTCTATTATTATTATTATTATTTGATATATTCCTTGATTATGACTTGTAGCATTTTTCTATAGATACTTTTCATGACTTGGTGCTAAATATGACCTTTCTTCTTTTAACAATTTTCATTTGTGTGGATTTGTTAGATTTGAGAGTTTCGAGTGTTTACCTGTTTAACTTCTTAACATAATTCCTTGATTGGAGATATGCAGTTATTCGGAAAATTAAGTGATAGAATGTTTCAAAATCATCTCTTAATTATTCAAAACTTCCCAATATATCAATATGTAATGTTGACCGTTACATTCATCAGTTAAACAATAACTGCAACACATTGTATCTTAAACCTTGTTTATAAAAAGAGTTACTGAATTACATAATGTGTTTAAGGATATGACTTGATTTTCCATACCCTATATCTATCAAGCTTGTATGGAGACACTTGTCCATTGTTTAGCCTAGTAGTGTTCAAAACTATGTTACCTGTTAGGCTCACCTACTTATATGGGCTATAGGAATGGGATGCAGGGTTATAATGAATTCTAGGCAACTCTTGTAAGCTTTCTAACATTTTTACCATTATTATGAAGTGAATAGGTAAGACGGCCGAGCGTGTAGGAGAAGGTGTCGCCATCCTAGGTGTTAAGAGTGTATCTTATAGGTGTTAAGAGTGTATTTTATTAGTTCAAGAGAGAAGATCTTATTTAAGAAATCACTTCCTGGAAATTTGAGCGTTGACAGATGTCGAGCGTGGGTTATGATACAATGTGCAGCAGAGCTGAGGATATACCATTAGTGTTTGGTCACAATATACCTTTCATTAATTCACAAGCTATATTACATTAAGAACCAAAAGGAAAAAAGGAAAACAAAAGAACCAAACAATCATAGTTTTGAGATAATTTATGTAGTCATATTCACTTTCCGGGGACGAAGTTTGTTGCAAAAGCCCAAGCATTGTTGTTAACTGGGTCAGCGAGGTGGTCAACAAGATTTTCCAATGGGCCTTTTCCAGTGACAATAGCTTGAACAAAGAAGCCAAACATGGAAAACATGGCTAGCCTACCATTTATTAGCTCCTTCACTTTTAGCTCAGCAAAAGCTTCGGGATCATCTGCAAGCCCAATGGGTCAAAGCTTCCACCGGGGTAGAGAGGGTCAACTACCTCACCAAGAGGTCCGCCGGCAACACGGTATCCCTCAACAGCGCCCATCAAGATCACTTGTGTTGCCCAGATAGCCAAGATGCTTTGTGCATGGACCAAACTAGGGTTACCCAAGTAGTCAAACCCACCCTCACTAAAAATTTGAGCTCCTGCCTTGAACCATACAGCTTCACCAAATTTAACCTCATTGCGTGCCAAGAGCTCAGGGAAGACACAGCCAAGAGCTCCAAGCATGGCCCATCTCGAATGAATGACTTCAAGTTCACGGTTCTTGTAGAAGGTCTCTGGGTCTGCTGAGAGCCCAGCAGTATCCCACCCGTAGTCGCCAGGGAACTCACCAGTGAGGTATGAGGGGGACTCGCCAGAGAATCGACCTAGGTACTTGACTCTGTCTGGGCCGTACCACGGGCTGCTTGATGGAACAGCTTTAATTGCAGTTTTCCTCATTGCTATCTTGTTACTGCCGAGCAGCTTTAGGGGCTCCTTTCATTGTCTTTCCGGCAAAAGATGTGGAAGAGAGGGACATGCTTGAAGCAGCCATTGGTGGAAGGAAGTTAAAAACTATCTGAAGAACAAATCATATAGTTGTCGAATAGGTGGTGGTTGCTTGAGTTTAATGAGCTTGAGAGGAAGTATATATAAGAACTCTATTTTGATGACCATAATCATGGAGATTGTTATCTCTATTTCTATTGGCTGGCCTTATTTTATGAGTGATTTCAAATGGAATCAGCATTTCTGTACAACTAACCAACCTTGGAGCATTAGATTTGAGAACATTGTGGTTGTGGCAAGTTGTGTTAATTTGCTACCAATCAAGAATTGCCACTTGGCAGAACTGATGACCATGTTACTGGATTATGTTGGCCTACAGTTGTTCTGGGTAGGGTTGTACTGGTAGTGGGAAAAAGGATGGAAATTCTTTACCATCCACATGTTGAGATAAATATTTTAGAACTTTCTGTAACTCAGTTGATACCAGGACTTAGGTCTACTGAGTTTGTTTTAGTAGGCTGAGTGACTTTTGGGCTCAATATCTAGTTGACTTATGGTAGTGATAGTAATTGAGCACAGTTCAATTTGGTATTTCTATTTTGGGGTATCAATTATTATTAGACAAGTTTTAACGAGTTTATTACATTCAAGTTTAAGTTCAGGTTAGGTTGGCCTCATTGCTTTTGAACTGGGTATCAAAAGACAATAGTCTCCCTCCGTCTTAAAAAAGAGTCGCATTTGACAAGTCATTTTTTTTTTTCAGGATATAAATATGCTTGCTTTGTACCTTTATGAATCACACTGAAATTACTTAACAGTTCAGTTAGAATTCAACTATGGGGTATCAAAGGAAATGGAATATACGATGCTTTTTCAGATGCCTGGAGTCTCATACTCTCGTATGTAATTTTGTAGTATACTTTCAGATTGACTATTTTTTAAATGCAAACTTATTGTGCATTTTATGTGTCTTTTATCTTGGCCGTTTCAAAAATATTACTCGATTGTGTTTAGTAGTCGCATCAGTAAAGAAAACATGTGAAAGCGAGTAAGAAGCGTCCGCCCTGAGGTAAGCAGCTATTTCCTGTAGTGAGAATGATCTAGTACTAGTCATGGGCATAGACAACATGTTATTTTTGATATGCAGAACTGATCAGTTTTAGTTGAGCGATAATTGGTACATATGCATAATTCATAGTATAATTTCCGTTAATTCACAAACCATGTTACACAGGTTTGAAAAGTTTGAGATAAATAGTCTCAGTGAATTCACTTTCCGGGAACGAAGTTTGTAGCGTAAGCCCAAGCATTGTTGTTTACTGGGTCAGCAAGGTGGTCGGCAAGGTTTTCCAATGGGCCCTTTCCGGTAACTATGGCTTGAACAAAGAATCCAAACATGGAAAACATGGCTAGTCTGCCATTTTTGAGCTCCTTCACTTTCAGCTCGGCAAAAGCCTCGGGATCATCTGCAAGTCCCAATGGGTCAAAGCTTCCTCCCGGATAGAGTGGGTCAACCACCTCCCCAAGAGGTCCACCGGCAACACGGTAACCCTCAATAGCGCCCATCAAGATTACTTGTGTTGCCCAAATAGCTAAGATGCTTTGTGCGTGGACCAAGCTTGGGTTGCCCAAGTAGTCAAGCCCACCCTCACTGAAGATTTGGGCTCCAGCTTTGAACCAGACGGCTTCACCAAATTTGACACCATTGCGGGCCAAAAGCTCGGGAAAGACACATCCAAGAGCTCCAAGCATGGCCCATCTGCTGTGGATGACCTCTAGCTCACGGTTCTTGGCGAATGTCTCTGGGTCAGCTGAGAGTCCGGCAGTGTCCCAACCGTAGTCACCTGGAAATTCACCGGTGAGGTAAGATGGTGACTCGCCGGAGAATGGACCGAGGTACTTGACTCTGTCTGGGCCATACCATGGACTATTTGATGTGGCAACCTTGGTAGCAGTTTTCCTCATTGTGATTTTGTCGCCGCCTATGCGCCTTGAGGAAGAGGTGGAGGTAGATGGAGCCGCTTTCACGGTCTTTCCGGCGAAAGAAGAAGAGATGGAGGTTGTTGAAGCAGCCATTTCAATGTAAAATCAAGAAGTGATTGAAACTGTAGGGAGATTAATGTGAGAGTTGGTGATTGCTTGAATTTGATGGACCGGGCATGTCATATTTTTATAAGGGGATTGAATTTTGGAGATTGGGTGGGCCTATTTTGTGAGTTAGATATGGAATCCGGTTAGTAATTCAGAGCCACAATCCTGATTTGGAATTATTAGGTGTTTGGTGTGTGAAGAAGGATATGATAAGTTGTTTGTTTGTTAGGCAATCAAGAATGGGCATGATAGGCTGGTGTGTGAGTAAGTGGGATATCTTAATGACAGCCATGGGAACTTCAGGGACTCGGAGGCTGCTCAGCATTTCGTGCTGTCATGCACTGGTCGATAGGACTCGCAAAATGCTCATTGGACTTTTCATGGACACTTGTTGAAATGTTTTTAGGAAGACATGGAGGTTTAGAAATGGACACTCATTTAGGGATGAAGTAATATCTTTCATGTCATGTTTACGGACCTTATAATCAATAGCTTACTGTTGTTGGCGAAAGTCTCGGGGGTCAGCGGAGATGAGAGTCCGGCAGTGTCCCATATTATGTGAGTTAGAATTGGAATCCGGTTAGTATTTGTGAGCCACAATATCCAGATTTGGAATAGGCATATGGTCACTTGGACTCACAAAATGCTCTATAAACTTGCAAATGGTGAAATATAATAGTAGATGCTATCCGGTTCAAACCAACTTTGCGAGATTGGTGCAAGTTAATGGCCATAATAACTGTGATCCTGTTGAAATTGGAAATGTGATGATGAAGAGTCTCTATCAGTATCACTCAATGAGCACAACGTAAAAAGTGTACTATATACATGTAAAAAAAAAAAAGTTTTTACATTGTTTATTTGGTGAAGCTTTTTTTTTTTAATAAAATTGTTGTTTGGTTTTTACATCATTTTAGTAAAAAAAAATATGTTTTTATATTCGTTCAAAATATTTACATTGTGTACCAGAGCTGATGATGAACATTTCGGGCCCGAATCCTTGGGCCGGCCTGTCAGTTTGCGGCCCGCCTGCTGCCCAGCCCGTCAAGCCCCGTCCATGTAGAAAAGCAGTCCGGATTTCATCCACGGGCCGGGCCCGCCAAGCCTGCCCATATTTCGAAATTCAATTTTTTTTGTCAAACCTCTCAACAGCTAAAAAAAAAAAAAGAGCTTTGTTTTAGAGATCCCTGCTCTCTGTTAGAGCCGTCAAGTTGGGACGTCCCGTCCCGCCATACAAATGGGACGGGATGGGACGGAATATTTTATTCCCGTCCCGTTTTCGTCCCGTTCCCGTCGCGGGACAACTTATTTTTATCCCGTCCCGTCCCGTTTTCCCGTATTGACCCGTACAAGTATTAGGTCTCACTTGTGAAGATCTGTAATTGGTCTTGCTCAGAACATCTTCCTTCTTTTTTAACAAAAAATATTGTTATCATACTGGACAAACCTGCAATGACATAATCTTGGAACCGAACAATCCAAATATCCTCGTTTGAACAGAGCTGTTATCAAGACATGCTTTCATTATTGCCACTTAATGTTCATGATACACATTAAACTGTTAATGTCATGTTAAATGTCCATTATTAACATAGCTACTCACGTAATTCACCAGCAGCTACAATATGTGTTGCGGTCACTTCTTAATCAGCAGCACTTCACAATCTCAACTGTCAAAGAGAGCTCATGTGCGTAGAATAAACTTGTTCTTTTTCTTTTTAGGGAGAAAGATAAACTTAATTGATGACGAAGTATTTTCGTCCCGTTTGGGTGCCGCGGGATCCCGCATCCAGCAAATGGGACGGAGTATTTTCGTCCCGTCCCGTTTCGTCCCGTTTCCGTCATGGAAAAACGTAATTTCATCCCGTCCCGTCCCGTATTCCCATATTAACGGCTCTACTCTCTGTCAGTCCGTTCAATAGGTATGAGAAAGAAAGCTTGATTAAAAAGGGGAAGTCAATTTATAATACAGAGTAGGGATAACCAAACAATGTTACGTTCCCGTTTAGAAAAGGCCAAACCGGATCGAACCGTGTACTGCTGGTTCACGATTTCGATTTTGAACCAGCGTTTCAACGCTTTTGTATTTTTTTTATTTATTTTTTTGCATAGAAAAAATTGTTTTAGAATTTTTTTTTTATTATTAAAAATATTTACAAAAAGCTATATAAAAAAGATATAAAAAAAATGAAAATATATATAAGAGAATACGGGGTGGACACTACCCTTTTTATTTTTTTTATTTTTTATTGAATAGGATAAAATGTTTTAGATTTTTTTTATTACTGATTTTTTTTTACAAAAAGTTATTAAAAATATAGTATATATAAAAAAATAAACAGATGAAAGTATATAAAATAAAAGAGGAACGACCCAATTAAAAAGGGAAAGGGCTTTTTCAAAAGAAAAAATCAAAAGTTCGTCCCATTTTTAAAATTGTGAGGTTAAAGATCATATAACTTTCAAAATTGCCAATAAAAAAAAAAGAAGAAAAGAGGAGACGATGAAAGTTAACCAAGGAAAACGAGAGTAATGAATTAACAAGTAAACCTCATTAATATTAGTGATTAAATAAAAAGATTTTAAAATAATATTTGAATAGTTAAACAAGACTATCATGAAATTCATATACGTCGAATCACTACGGCGAACACTTCGCTACAGCACTCCAACAGTATCAATATAGAAAAACCACCATTTTGTCTCGTTAGAGGGTTAGTCGCACTACACAATTATCGATATAGAAAAACCAGTGAATCATTATCCTAACTGTACATTGAGCCACGTCATCAAGGTCGACCACATATCTGATCAAGCATCTATCTACGACCTATGTGGACATGTTACAACAAAATTTTCATAACTTCCTGATCGACAAAATCAACTCAGAAAGTTGGGGGCCACTGAACGAAATAAAAGTGACGGACTAGGCCCAACGAGCAAAGCCCAGTTATTCAGTCATTATTGCCACCACGTCCTTAGTCGGTCGACCCAATATTTACAAGGCCCAGAGCCCATCAGCCAAGATCAGTCGACCTAGCTCCTTGTCAGACCATGGTCCCGACTTATCTTTGTCCGACATGCGATCCATATCTAATACAAGTATCATCTGACTATATCAATCAGTCAGGTCGACCTCGACCTACAAGGCTTACGTCGACCCACATAGTCATAACGCGCCTACAACTCTTTCCATAACAGAAAGCCTACAAATCAGGTTATTCAATGACACGATTGTTTTCATGATCTGATCCATGATTCTAGGAATTTCATACAATCCTACTACAATTATCTCTCATCAAAGCCTATAAATACTTCACAACATCAATGATTTAGAGATAATTGCTATTTGTTATCTTGAATCTCTCTTGTTCAATATAATTTATCAGCTTATATACCGTACTTACTCTCACGCCCAGGGTCTAAGCTGAAGACCATTTCGACTAGTCGTGAGTTCCTTGTTTCAGGTCAATCAAAACTAGGAGATCAGTTTTACAGTGAACGGAGATTGATACCGCACAATTCTTTAAAAAGTAAAAAGCTTAAATTAAAATGAGATTGTTGTTTGAAATATCTTCCACACAGGTACAATTTGGCTCTGATTTCAAAAGAAATCCAATTATGTAAGTGATTGATTCACATGCAACATGAAAATGTTGACAAGAACAGAGTAGACTATTAGTAAATATGTGATGTGATTGATGCCCAACCAACCACTCATTTTAATACAAGGAAATATCTACACCCACCCGTCAACGTTTTGGGGTTCATTTTCTACATTACCCAAATATTCAATCTTCCAACAATTATTGTATTAAATTACTTGTGTTAGTATTAAATTACTTGTGTTACTAGCGGACTTGACCGTATACTTGTAAGTCCTCCGATTCTCTGTCCTCCTTATAAAGAGAAGCCACTCTTACTATATTTGACTGTGACCGACGCAAAACGCATGTAAAAATTCTGCATATGAATCTTGCTCCAGTACGTTTGAACAAAACCAAATGACATTTAACAAGTATACAAACCACATTATTATTGTTATTATTATTATTATTATTATTATTATTATTATTATTATTATTATTATAATTATAATTCCAAGATGTTTAAAATTTAAATCTGAGCTGAAAATACTAAAGAAATAAGTAAAGAATACCATAATCATCTCTGACCTAAAATAAGTGTGACAGTAGTTATGGACACTGATTTTAAACAAGACAAGATATTTTTGTTTTATTCTTCTTCTAATCCAAAGCATTTGGACCAGCACAAGCCTTCAAAACGGGGCTCCATATCCACTGTACCAAAAACTTCCTACTTCTCCTTCCATTCAAATTGTACGTCCTTCCATCTTTATCCCTCTTCACCTCCCCTATGTACCCGCCTCCACCACCTGACCCGTACAACCCTTCACACAGATCCCCTATCTCCGTCGGCGCCGTTGGGTCCTCCCCGGCGTACCAAGCGTTCACCAATGGGTTTGACGACACTTCCGCCAGCTCGTGACCGATCACACTAATCATTCCGTCAATGCCCACATCCCCATTGGGCGGAGTAAGTGAACCCGGCCCTCCACCCCCCATGTAACCCGGTACGGCAAACAGGTAGGCACAAACTTCGGGGCACTGTTTACCCGAGTTTCCCACCCAAGCGTAGGGGAGGGTGTACCCCACCATCGACGGGAAGGTGAAGTAATGGAACCCGCAAACGGCCCGGCAGAAATCCTGTACGGTGACGTCGGTGGACGTCAAGACGAGGTAGATTCCGTTCTTGTGGTCGACGGGGAAGCGAGCGGTCTTGACGGAGGAGGCAATGACTTCCTGGATTGACAAACGGGTGAGATGGGTACCGTGGGAGTATAAATGGTCAGTGTATTCGCCAGCGACGAGAACGGATCGGGAAATATTGGCACCGGTTTGGTCGGTGTAGAGAGAGACGGTCTGCCACCAGTCGGAAACGGAGGGAGAAGGGGCGGCGCGGCGATTGGTGGTGGAGATGGAGAGGAGGAAGTCCTTGATTGGGAGCTTTTGGGGATAGGTCCATTTGCCGTACCAGATGATGTAAATGTTGATTGGGGAGGAGAGAACGGGACCCATGTGGTAACGGAGGTTGACGAGGTCGGAAGAGCCTTCGAATTTCTTGGAGGAGGAAAGGGTTTTGGGTGGGAGTTGGGGGTTGATTAGATTGAATTCATTGGTGGGTTGTTTAACATTGAGGGTTTGGACAGAGGCAATGCAGTGAGAGTGTAAGGAAAATAAGGAAAGGAGGAGGAGGATGGAGAAGGACATTGTGGCGGCGGCGGTCCTAATGGAGAAGGAGGAAGGAGGAAATGGAATATAAAGAAGGGGGAGTGAAGAAAAAGGGAAGGGATGGGATCGTTTGGGAGGGAAATGGGCTGTTGACAGCTGCCAGTGTTTATGGTCACTCTTTTCCTTTTCTCACCCAAAAAAAAAAACACTCTAGTTCGGACTTTGTCCACTTGTGAGTGCGCATCAATTATGTCTTATTTGTTCACCAGTAAAAGCTCGTGTTGGAGGGCACGTGGTATATTTTTTTTTTAATTTTAAAAAAAATTAAAAAAAAAAAAATTGTGTCGAAGGACACGTTAAAAAAAAAAGGTCAAAATGGGAAAGAGACAACTTAGAAATCCTCAAAAGTATAGGGATAATAAAGAATTCACCCTTTTCTCAGAAACGAAAACCATTGTACATCTCGGACCATCCAATTTGAATAGCTCCACTTTCACACCAAGCAAATCAAGGTGAACCAAACCCTAACAATGTCAGGCTTTCAATTCGACACGAATTCATCGTCAACCACATCTCCATTTTCATTTGCAACTTCTTCTTCATCTTCACCGTCTCTATTTTCGTCTACCTCCACTTTTGGCTCAGCACAACCATTCACAAACCCTGGCCCTGCCTTCGGTGCACCTACGAATTCGGCATCAACAACTCCTGCATTTGGCTTCGGATTTGCAAATACATCTTCGGCTTCCACTGCCGCATCCGCTCCTCCGGCAGTGTCGTTCGGATTTGGGTCTTCTCCCGCTCCGACAAGTTCTTTCTTCTCCGGCGTCACAGTCGCCGTCACCGTTTCGATTCTTCAATGTCGTCGTCGTCGTTAAAGTCTTCTTCCTCCATTTTGAAATTCAAACTGAATGAAGAGAGAGAGAGAGAGAGAGAGAGAGAGAGAGAGAGAGAGAGAGAGAGAGAGAGAGAGAGAGAGAGAGAGAGAGAGAGAGAGAGAGAGAGAGGGTATGTGTGTGTTTTAAAAAAAAAAAAAAAAAAAATTAAAGGGAGGACGAAAATGGAAAAGTGACAAAATAGTGAAATGAAAGCGGTGAAGTTGGGAGATGAAGCGTTAAATGGAGCGAGTGCGATCCTGCTGCCATTTATACTATAGATTTTAAAAATAAATCAAATTAAAAATCTTTTTGTCTGACAGCGACAGCAGCAGTGGACGACGGTGATGATAGAATGTAGTATAGATAATATTGTATCTTTTAAATACTTCATATTGCTGTTGTGAATTCACGCAGCGGAACGGCCCAAGCTTGGAGTAATAATAAGAGCAACACACACGAAAAGTAAATCACACACAAAGGAACACACAAGAATTGTTAACCCGGTTCGTTGCAACAACAACTACGTCCGGGGGCGCTACCAAGCCAAAATATTCTCTCTAATATTTTCAGATGTTACAATTTGTTTCTAGGCTATCACATGTATTTATAGGGAATAATAAATCAAATCCTAGTAATACTCGAATTTCTACTCAAGAAAGTAATCTTCTTTCTATTCAAATACTACTATCAAAAGGAATCACCAATGAAGGAGGAGATCTTGTCAAAGTAGGAAACAAATCAGTTGCAGAAATATCCTCCCCGTCACGTGGGCGGTCGCCCACCACGCCATGGGCGGTCGCCCAAGATGAAAGAACTTCCGAGCCACCCTTCAGGACAAGTGGGAGGTCGCCCAACGCGACAGTCACCCCTCCGACGATTTTCTTCTTGATTCCTTTATCCATGGTTTTGACTCCACATCCCAACAATCTCCCACCTGGAGACAAACCATCCATGATACCTCTCTTGAAACAAATTTCAGTGGCCAGATATTGCATTGGTAGCGCCCGGCCTCTTGTCTAGTTATCCAAGTGAGTTGAAGCTGAGCTACGCTTCAACATAACTGTCGGTTCTACCATGCTCCGAGTCTTCATTCCGAATGATCCTTTCTGCACATCCCCGCTCACTTGCTTGCTAACTATCAATCCTGAACAGCGCGAATCTACGTGCCAGACACAATCACAAGCTTGGAACCTTTGTGTGTTCTTTGCAACCCATCGCATCACCGTTCTAGATGCCGCTCCCATGTTGGCCAAATTGGCTCCGCGTCGGCCGACTTCATTACCCAATTTTCTACCAACATACCGTTTAGTGAAATTTCTCCCACCATGGCGATCTCGGCCACCACCATTCATCATTGGGATGCGCCTTCGTTTCCCCCAACGACTCATGTTGCATGTGGTATACAACATATTTTCCACGCCGCCACGAGCCACCAAGCTAGCTCCGCGGTTTACCTTCCATGTCCCACAATCGAAGGTCACCACACAACCCTCCTTATCAAGTTGCCTTATGAAAATTAAGTTCCTCTTCAAATCCGGAATATGTCGCACATCACATAGCCGCAAAACAGTCCCATCCGTTGCTTTGACCCGAACAACCCCTTTTCCAATGACCTTGACAGGATTATCGTTTCCCAAACGAACAACCCCAAAATCACCCGGAACGTACTGCTCCATTCTTTCTGCACTGGTGCATGAATGAAACGTCGAGCCCGAATCCAAAACCCACGAATCTGTTGAACTGCTCCCACCCAAGATTAATGCATCCGCTATCTCCTCAGCAACATTCAATTCCCTCGCTCTGCCTGACCGCTTCGGACAACTTCTCCTAAAGTGCCCCTTCTCCCCACAATCATAGCAAGTAATCACCTTCTTGCCACCCTTACTCTTTTCACCGACATTTAGTGCTAGCCCCGATGTCCCACCTTTGCTCTTTCTACGAATTTCTTCGCCAAGAATCACATCAACGACATCCGAAAACTTCAACTTCACTTTTCCTGTTGAAACGTTAACTGCTATCGCAGTCGTATCCCAACTTTCCGGCAAAGAAGAAAGTAATATCAACGCTAGTACCTCGTCATCAAGAGTAACAGCCACGGAAGATAGTTGGGTCGCAGTAGATTTGAATTCACTTATATGCTTTGTTGCCGACATGCCTTCCACCATCCTTATGTTCAACAGCTTCCTCATTAGATGAGCTTTATTCGCCGCCGATGGTGCCTCGTATATG
Organism: Adenophora triphylla var. japonica; assembly: GCA_022495995.1. Taxonomy (NCBI): domain Eukaryota; kingdom Viridiplantae; phylum Streptophyta; class Magnoliopsida; order Asterales; family Campanulaceae; genus Adenophora; species Adenophora triphylla. The sequence continues at coordinate 134,188 of JAFEMH010005321.1, forward strand.
CTCACCAACATCTGTAACATCTCCATGGTAGTCTTCGCCTCCAAAACATTCTTCGCCACATCCTTGGTCAACGTTTGCCTAACAAGCCCTAACGCTTTCCGATCCAAGATTTCGAATTTTGCTTCCTCTATGTCCGCCGGCTTTTCTTTTAATGGTAGATACAAATCCTTGTTCCACAGAACATCCTCGATTTGTGTCTTCCAAAAATTGAAATCCGTCCCATCAAACTTTTCGATCAACACCTTATTGCCATCCTCCAAAGCTCCCAAGAAATCCATAGCAAAAGACCAGCCAACCAATGATTCGACAAAATCAAAGGCTCTGATACCAGTTGTTGTGAATTCACGCAGCGGAACGGCCCAAGCTTGGAGTAATAATAAGAGCAACACACACGAAAAGTAAATCACACACAAAGGAACACACAAGAATTGTTAACCCGGTTCGTTGCAACAACAACTACGTCCGGGGGCGCTACCAAGCCAAAATATTCTCTCTAATATTTTCAGATGTTACAATTTGTTTCTAGGCTATCACATGTATTTATAGGGAATAATAAATCAAATCCTAGTAATACTCGAATTCCTACTCAAGAAAGTAATCTTCTTTCTATTCAAATACTACTATCAAAAGGAATCACCAATGAAGAAGGAGATCTTGTCAAAGTAGGAAACAAATCAGCTGCAGAAATATCCTCCCCGTCACGTGGGCGGTCGCCCACCACGCCATGGGCGGTCGCCCAAGATGAAAGAACTTCCGAACCATCCTTCTGGACAAGTGGGCGGTCGCCCACCACCACTTGGGCGGTCGCCCAACGCGACAGTCACCCCTCCGACGATTTTCTTCTTGATTTCTTTATTCATGATTTTGACTCCACATCTCAACAATTGCATGCATTATAGTATACTATTGCATAGTAACTTGTGGGACATTTTTAAAGAAAACGATTTATTTCAAAAGAAATTTATGGGCCTTTGTTGAGTAAAGTGTGAAATGGGAATGAGACTTTACAGTTAACGTGTGGGAGCACGACTCACTCAAGCTGCCTGCCTTTTGCCTGCCTTTTAACAGTTGTGTTTGAAAATTTGAAAAATGGAACTTTGTTGGAGGCTTAGTTTGCAAATCAATACATTATCTATCATTTCAATACTCCCTCCGTCCCATTATATCTTCGCCATTTTGGGTCAATACGCAAATTAAGAAAAAAGGTAAGTGGATAAAATGTTGTGAGTGTAAAAGTATAATAGGAGAGAGAATGAGTAGAGGGAATAGTAAATTTAAAAAGTGTTGTGAGTATAAAAGTGAAATATGAGAGAGAATGAGTGGGTGGATTAGTAAAGATTTTTTGTATTTTAGAAAAGGTGAAGCTTTTAACGGGACATCCATTTTGACAAAAAGTAAAGCTTGAAATGGGACGGAGGGAGTATTCCGCTTGAAATTTGTCCCTAAGAGCATCCCTCCAATGAAAACTCAAATTATTTCATATTTTCATCACTAAATTATATCATTTTTCTAAATGTTCTCACTGAACTTTTACATTTTTTAAAATGTGGTCATTCCGTCAACAAATTCGCTTAAAATTTAGACACATGACCTCATATGACTAGTTTTGTTAAATACGATATAGGATAAATGGTTTTGGGGGGAATTAATTTGTAATATTTCTTATAAACTACTCCTTCCATCCCATCCGACCTAGAATTTTCTCACTCGACACGGGAATTAAGAAATATTAATATAATAAGAGAAGAGAGAATGAGTGAAGGAGATATTGTGAGTATGAAAAGTAAAATAGGAAAGATAATAAATGAGAGGAAAAGTAAGAGAATTGTTGTTGTTAGTATAACAAGTGGGTCTTGATGAGCCCGGACCAGCTAGATCGGGCCCAAGCTCGGTCTGTTCCAAAGGCCCAGTATGTTGTGGCACACCCTAGACCGCCAGAGTCAAGACCGCGGACAGATAGGTCTTCAGGGTCAAGACTGCGTTTCTCTCATACCATCCCAGTCAAGACCGAAGGGATCCAGACCGTCAGCCAAGTGACCGTGGGAGTTGTGACCGTCCCATCCGTGCTCGCGTCAAATATCATTGACCGCACCCAAGATGTTGACTGCGGTCTCATACCAGACTCCCGGTTATCTCACCAGACTCCCGGTTGTTACCAAAGCTTATTGAGCAAGTTTACTTACTGGCTCTGGAATGTAAGTAGCCGACTCATCGCATTGAACGCGGCTCATTCAGGCGCCTACTATCGCCATTAATGCTGGCGCCCGACTCTTCCCGAATACACTGCGGCTCCGTCCCTATCGGCAACATCCCCTCTGACAATAAATCTTCCTTTACTGACAAAGTCAATTCGATGCGGACACGTGTATCTGGTCAAAGACTAAGATGCCCTTTAGGGCTGACCTCATGGCTTACATCTACAAGCAGCTCACTATCACCTATAAATAGAAAACTTTTGTCCTCTTGGACAAAATAAGTGCAAAATTGACATTGTAAGTCATTGTCTAAACCCTAAACACACACAAACACTCTTAAAGACATTCAAAAGTCTTATTCTCAGGTTATTATATCCATATCGATATCTTACTTTCACACCCGAGGGCCTGAGTTGGAGTAACATCCAGCTTTGACCTTAACGGTACTTCGCTTTGTTGTGTTTCAGGTACCTCAAATATATCCTGTCAGATATCCTACCAACCATTCAGACCTCAAAACCCTTGGCGTCATCAGGTCTCATTAAATATAAAAATAATATAAACTTGCCATTTTGTGACGTACTAAGTCGATTGGTACGTCCAAAATGGCAAATTGTCCTAAATCGGATGGGACAGAGGGAATTTTTGGACAATCGGATCAAAGCAGGAAGCAATTGAGGAGCTTCGAATCTGGGAATGGATATGGCGTCGCAGGTATGCTTTACTTAGTGTATGTTACATCAAATTTGGTGTAATTACTTGTACCAAATCTGATCCAAGTTATAGTGTCCATTGAAGTTGTGAGTAGGGGCATTTTTAGAGTAATAGAGCAATTTTTGTCCACTAGAGATGCTCTAAGCTTATGCTAGAACTTACACACCTGTTGTGGTCGATTTTGAGATCAACTGAGGTTGCTATTTTATTTTTCAATTTTCCAAAAAAAGGATTAAAAATTTAACTCAAAAGCGATGAATATTTTGAACTGGAGGGAAGAACCGAAAAGGAAAATGTGACGGTACTCAAAAAAATGAAGCTTACATGTTCTCTTGTACTGAGGAACCCTGGTTTTCAGAGCTTCGAGCCCCTGCTTCTTAGGACACTCGAGTCACCAACATTAGCTTAATAGATCTCTCATTCCCAGGATGACTTGTTACGAAAAAGGTCCATTTGCTGGTAAAAATGCTTTCTTGAAGATCCTTGTTTCTATCCAAAATCTTCCCTTGGCGGGGCACTTTAATCAGCATCCTGAACCACTACACACAATAAACTAAAAGAGCAGTGAAACAAGATGCAGCCCTGAAATTGACGGTGAAGGGTTGATGAATCATCAATGTCTATAAGCTAACAACACGTATCTTCTTATTGTCTTCCAAAGTGAATCAACTTTGAAACTTAAAACAAACATGTCGGTAGAAACTAACAAAAACTTCTGTTCTTTAACTACAAGCAAGAGAGAGAGAGAGAGAGATCATTGCAGGTATTCATAATTCAAACTTTCAAATTAAGTATCCGGAATTAAGAGCTGACGAATTTTCGAACCTGCCATACCAGCATCCATCCCTCTGATTATCACAAACCAGCTTCCAGGAACACCATGGCCACTGTAATGCTTAAATTTGGGTCTGCAAAAGAGAGGTACACAAAAAGGGAAAGAGTTTTGTGGACAGACACACACAAATGCCGAGTTACTTCACCCGACTGGTATCCAACTTGAACAGCAGAACATTTTTTATTTCTTCAATGATTCACAGGATGCTCAAAACTATGCCAACAAACTGTTCAATGCATCAATTCAAGAAGCATTAACTTTATCCGCGCCGTCCTGTCCATTCTTAAACAAAGTCATTACTACTTGGCCATCAAATACATTTCAAAAAAAAAAAAAAATCTTTATGAAGGAGAAGAAGAAATGATCACCAAATTATAACTACGAATTTGAGTAATGAAACTGCCTTGCGCACTTTTATTTAGCATTGAGAACACAAACTACAAAGAATTTGGAAAAACGAAAAAGAAAAGAACTAACATCCACTATAAAAATAAACAAGTGATGTAGTTAACTTGAGAACCCTTCGTCGAATGTAAAAATAATTCACGAAGCGTCATGTATCATGGTGATCCGAATCATACCTTTACCGAGAAAATCTCTACCAATGAAAACCATGTTCCGGAAACTGCAAGAAAGCTGCCCAATAAAATTATTCCCACGTCCAAAACAGCTCCTTTTCCTCGAATTTCATCCTTGAATGCTACATAATGGAACAAAGCAGGCAACACAAAGCCCAATATACAGCAAGTACTACTCCCTACCAGCGATAAGAAATCTGCAAAGTTGGGGACAAACAAAGCTACCAAACTCACTCCCAACACCAGCAACCATCTCATCCACAAACAATAACACCCGTCCCAAAACCTCCTCTCGACAACCTCATAAACCGGGTTCATCATCAATGGAAAGGTAAAGAAAAGATTTATACAAAGACCCAATTGAACCAAAGTGCTAACTAAACCTTTCCCCAAATTAGCCGTGATGATATCTTTGGTGTTCGACCCGAATGCGAAATACCCAAAAGCACCAAATGCTGCATACATTAAAGCAATGAACACCATAGTCCAAGCCAAGATTTTTCCAAAGCTTTTCTTGTCTCTAGTTTCAGATTCCAATGGCAAAGCCATACCAACCCCTTCAAATGAAAAAACAGCCACCCCCAATGCATAAAAGAACATTGACAAACTCCCAAAAGCCTCAACATCAGGCCTTTGCTTAACAAAAGTCAACACATCCTCAACTAAAACAACACCCATTGCTCCCAAGTCAACCACATCCGCAAAAATACTCAGAGGAGCCAAAAGGGTCAAAGTTGGTATAGCATTTAACCCTAATTGGAAGGGAAACAGCTCCAAATGTAAAAACTTTTGGCGGAAACCCCAAAAATTGTAGGGCTCAAACCCAAATTAACAAGCAAGTGATGGGAAGTATGGGAATTGAACAAATTACCGAGGGTATTGCCGATGAAAATCAAGTAACCGACGCAGAAACCGGCTTGAGATAGGAGAATCATGGCGTCCACGGCAAATCGACCGATGGGACCGCAAACAGCGTATCCGAGATCGCCGAAGGAATTGATCTTGGAGTAATTGAGAGGGGATTCGAGCTTGTTGCGGGTGTCGATGAGGAGCATCATGCAGTAGTAGGTGAGAGCGGCGACGGCGAAGATCATGAGGAGGGTGGTGAGCCAACCGGTGCGCATGAAGGTGTAAGGGAGGCCGAGAACGCCGGCGCCAACAATAGCAATGAAGACGTTGGCGAAGGTCTTAGGGGTGGAGGAGAGAGAATCATGGGAGGAGAGGAGAGGGGTGTTTTCGGAAGGGATAGAGCGGAGGGAGGTGCTTGCCTGTTTGCGGAAAACCATGATTACGTCTCCTTTGAAACACCCACCGCCCTGGAAGAAAGAGACAGAATCAGCAAGGTGATTGAAATGAAAATGGGGTTTCTTGAAGGGAAAAAAGGAAGGATTTTTATAAGAGACGAGGCAACAGGTACGGACAAACATAGTATAGTATGGGGCTGCGATTTGCCGCATTTTGTTTGTTATGATGGGATATGTATTTACCGCTCCAGGCACACATTTTTGATCCGTTCATATTTACTGACTTATTAATTTTTAATTTGAACCAACTCCCAAAATTTAAATTTTCAAAAAAAAAAAAAAAAAAAAAAAAAAAAGATATACCTAGTCTAATACTCCCTCCGTCCCACATGAATATAAATCAAATTTTTGGGTGTGAAAATTAAGAAAACGTGATGTAAGAAAGAGAAAAAGTTAAATGTTGTGAGTATGAAAAATTAAATAGGAGAGAAAATGATTGGGAGGAATAGTGAGGAGAGAGAATGTTGTGAGTGTAAAAGTGAAGTAGGAGAGAGAATGAGTAGGTGGAATAGTGAATATTCTTTGCCATTTTGGAAAGTTTGCATTTACGTGGGACGGACCAAAATAGAAATAAGTTTGCATTCACGTGGGACGGAGGGAGTATACAATACAGGAAGAATATAACTTCCTCTTAGCCTACCCATAAAGAGAGGCTGAGATTCAATATTGAAAAATTAATCGGACAGCCTATATTCCTCCTCCTTCCCCACTTTGTTTGAACTGCCCCACTCCTCTCCTCCACAAACCGTATGACTCCACTCCCTCAACCGCTGATAGATGTCATCTTCCAAGTTAATTTGCAGTTTTCCCTAACGTCTCTTTCTCTACCCATTCTTTCATTTCAATTGTTTGTTTGCATTTTTGCTGAAGGTAAGAAAAATCCCCTTATAATAAAATTAGGGTTTCTCAATTCGAATTTCTTTTAGGATATGGTACCGTCGGTGATGGAGGGGATCACGCAGCATAGTCGGTTGTCCTCTATTCCAATGGGAACTCATGATGAATTTGTAAATACAACTAGGGATTTAGACGCACATCGTAGCAACACACTGCAAGGTTTAGGTAATCAGGTCTTCAATCCGTCTGGTATTTCGGATTCATTATCTGAGGGAAGTGGGAGCAATTTTAGCAGCAGTGATCAAGGCTCCTCTTCAGTTTCTGATGGCGAAAGCAAGGTTTCTGGAGGGAGCAGTGATGGAGAATCTCAAGCTTTTGTCGATGGGTTAGTGAAATTGGATGGAACTGAAGGAGTTCATGAAACTATAAGGAAAAAATTTGTTTCGGGTTTGGATTCTCTTGGATTTCACACCAAAGTTGAGGCTATCATCCAACTGGCAATCATTTCAAACACTGCAGAATAAGACAAGTCATTTCAGAAACACGGGTATTCACTAATGCCTCCGTCCCAATACGAGTGTCATTTTTGTTCATGATCAAAAACAAAAGTGGACACTCATATTGGGACAGAGGTAGTAATAAACACAGTCATCAATATTAGTACATTACTGCCTCAAAAATATTTCATCAATTTTTCAATATTTATACCAACTTTACTGAGATTCTGAGAATATAAACTTGTAAAGCGTTTATCTCAAAACTCATTGAAACTTGCAATGTGTCATAACTCTGCGGCATCTGCAGCAAATAAGGGTACCACCGAGAACTATTACCCTTACTCACTTCATTTAGTAATGCAACAGCCAATATCTGCAGTACAAAATGATTTAAAAAGGAGTATGATCACAGTAGTACACAACAACCATTAGGTGAGATATGTATAAGCACTCATTTTCATTAAAAAAAAAAAAAAAAAAAAAAAAAAAAAAAAACCTCGGTTACTTCCTTTTTAATACATAATTATTGTTTTATAATTTCGCCCCATATTTAGTTCTCTCGGAGGAGCTTACGGTTCCGGAAATCCAAGGCGGCCCAACTTAGGAAATGTCTATCGAGTCCACCAAACTGAAGGTCATCTTATGGGCATTTCTTCTTGGCACTTTATTTTCTCATGCAGGCTTGATTTCATAATCATTATTTACAACTCAATTCTCAAATTATATGGTATATGTACGTATATGTGTGTGTGTATATATATATATATATATATATATATATATATATATATATATTCAGAATCTTTCTTGCTTTTGGCAATTTAGTGGCGTTTGATCCACTGGACCCCTTTGGGAACATAACAATAAAATGGGACGTAAATTTTTGGACCCCAGATGGCTATGTGGTGAGTTTCTTGAGACCATATTATTTTTTCCTAAACGGTGAGCCATTTTAACTGAGTGGATCATCCAGGCTATGGTGACAACTAACAACTTCCAAATGTATCAGCATATAATGAGGACAAGGCTTTCAAAAAAACCAAGCCAAGTGGGTATTTCAGAAAAATAAATGTCTTTGATTCCTTGGGTAATAAATTGTGTGCATATGGGAGGAGAAGTAGGAACTTCATGAAGAGGCAGAAAGATGGAGAGGATGAAGGGCAATTGTCATCTTACATCGATGTTTTCCACTCTGGACAGGTATAACACTTCACTATTCACCTAAGAGAAGTAGTTTGTAACACCACTTACCGAACCAAGGCTCTTTGCCACAGGAAGCTCAGCAAGGATAAGGTGTTCTAGGCAGGCAACTGTGACAGTTTCCCCACTCTGGATTGCCTACGAAGCTCAAACGCAAGTTGGATTGCCATTGTGTAACCAGCATCAGACAGGGCATTTTCTAGCTCTTGGGCCCTTAAAACACCTTTCTCCTGCATCAAAAATACAGGAATCATCAGCAACCAAGTCAAAGAAATTGAAACTGATAGAAATAAGTCTCAAACTACTAAAACCATGTCCTCATGCTGATCATATATAGCAACATATTCATTACTCTGAACAGTCCACAACTTTACCAAACCTACCACTCAATTTCCAATCTAACCCCGTTTTGAAATTTGCGGTAGTTTTAGCCCAATCTTTAAGCGACTCGATTTTCTCTCTCCCATCTTTTCTTTTTCCGATGAATCAAACCTCATCTCCCCCAAACCTACCACTCAATTTCCAATCTAACCCCGTTTTGCAATTTGCGGTAGTTTTAGCCCAATCTTTAAGCGACGACAGTGCAATTTGCGGTGGTTTTAGCGGTTTTCAGAGGTTCCAGCAGTGGCAATTTAAGAGAAGGTCACGCAATCTCCTCTCCACCTGAAGTGAAGGGAGTTATTCGATCATCCTTTTCTCTGTTATAAGGTAGGAGAATTCCACTACTGCTTTTTATATTTTTACTATTACTCCATTTATGTAGTAGCTATATATAAGGTTGTAGTAATCATAAGTAGATCTTTAAGGTTTAAGTTGTTTTGTTTTTGTAGAAATTTTTCTTTGGAAACTTGCTGAAATGAGGAGGTATGATATGGGGTTTCACAATTTTCTATAGGATTATATTTATTAAAATGACAATAGATGAATTTTCAGAAACTATAGTTTGAGTGAAGCTTTAGATATGATTATTTTGAATTTGAGAACATTGAAGTTGGAAATTGATAGTCACAAATAGCTCCAGCAGTAGCCCATTTTCGTCTTAGGCAAGTAGCAGACTACCTTTGTCACGTTCACTATTCCCTCTTCTTCTTGCATTGCTTCTTAACTCAGAAAATGAAACGGAGAGGGTATTAATTTTATTCTCCTCATCTTCTTGAATTGTATATTAACTCAAATAGATAGTAACTTTTAAGTTAGCTTCATCAAGTAAATTTCAAAAATATCTCCTCCATAAAAATAGTTATTTATTATTCTGTGCAGAAACCTTATTTTTGATACAGAAAATGATGTTTGAGGGGAGGGAGGGAGTGGTTTGAAGCCAGCCAATGCTTATGAGATGAAATCTATTAGTTTGAACTTGGAAGTGCCATATGAGGTCTCATGGTATGTAAGTCTTATTGCATATTTTTTTTTAAGTGAAAAGCTTGGATGATAGAAATGTTAGCTCTAATATAGGGGTGGGGATGATTTGGGAGTGGTAGGATGATCTGTTAAGAAGATTTGATTTATTTGATAAGGAATGTGAATTAGATCGCATCAGGTTCTCTTCTATGTTATGACATATCTCATGCTTTATGTTTTGCTCGCTCATTGCAGTTGAAGAAGTATTCGAACGGATTAATGTTTTATTGTTAACAAATATCGAAAGTTGTTTCTATATTATTTCTCTAAATAATTTATAATTTATGATTGTTTGTCTTCGAATAATTGAAGCCTGCTTTTAGTTTCAGTGCCTCTTTTGAGAATGCCCTTAGTCATTTTTGTTTATTTTTCAAGTTTTTAAACTGTCATAGATTTCTATGTAAAGGGTAACCAAGGATGTAAGGCATAATTGATGTATATTGATAGTCAGGCATAAGATAACTCATGGAGAAGCTGTTTTATTCTACTTATTATTTTTTCCACTTCTTACCTTTTTGTACTGACCCGTGCCATTGGCACGGGCTTTTGAGTACTAGTCAGTTTACAATACTTAGCAACAAACCCATCATTTAATAATATAACATCTATCTATATATATTAAATCAGTTCATCCTATGAACAGTCAAAGCGTCAAAATTTTTGCCAAAATTTCAGGGGTACTTTAGTAATTTCCTTCTATGGCATAATTGAAGATATGCTACGCAAATTACACGTGACATGTCATGATTAGGAGGAAAATGGCGCGTGCAATGCACGCCGACGGAGGCGCGTGTATGCAGGCGGATTTCCTCTTTTTTTTTTTAATTGAGACACGTGGCGTCCTATTATTGGCTGGTTGGATTTCAGATTTTTTTTATCCGATTCCTTTGACCTAAATTATTTTATAATGAACTAATTAATTGATTTTTTTACACCAAAAATCATAATTTTTTTCTCTGTAAATAGAGATTATTTTCATTTGATTTGGACACAGAGCCGAATATGAGTAAATTAAGGGGTATCGGTAATGGCTATGTCACGGCTCAATCGATGAGTGTGACCTATTCGTTACTAGAGAATAATGACTGATGATGTCATTGGTAGAGAAGATGACATGTTGTGTGACATTTTTCATAACTTATTTTGTGACCTGTTGCATGACCTATTGTGTGACCTGTCGGCTTGCTCAACCTATTTGGGTCGATCAACTTGCTCAACCTATTAGGGTGTGAGTTATTTTGGAATTTATAATTTTAAAATGGAATTAAATCAGAAAAAAAATCTCACATTTTACTTCTAATTTACAAATTTATTTTTTAAAATCTTTGTATGTTCACATTTAATAATTTTTATATTCGTATGAAAGGAGTAATGAAGGAAAAGTAGAAAAGGTCGATGATCATAATCATACTCCACCCAACCAAACAAACAAATTGTATTTTAACGCAACCATGGAAAGAAGCATTGTATTGTCGGTCGGTTGGAGGGAAAAGAAATAGAAAAATAATGAAAATATCTCTTAATGTAACCGGTCCTTCTACCGATGATAATAAAGTAGATGAAACCGGTGACATCACCATTAATGTGGCAAAAAATCCTAAATATAGAACTTAACAGAAACTGTTAAAAAGTTTAACTGTTTTTTCAAAAAACTGTTAAAAAGTTAACTTTTTTATTCAAAAACTATTAGAAAATTAACTTTTTTCGTAACTGTTTTTAATTCTGTTAAAAATTTCTTTAAAAACCTAATTTGAAAAAAAAAAAAAAAAAAAAAAAAAAGGTTAACTGGTTAACTGGAAAACGATCTAACCGGTTTGAAGAAAAAAAAACGGCTAACTAATTCTATTCCCCAACCGACACCCCACCCCAAAAACAATAGAAAAAGGAAAAAAAACAAACAAAAGGCATCACCCGGAGAGTATTGCCGAAGGAAAGAACGGAGAAAAGGCCCAGCTTTCTTGACCGATCACAAAAAAGGCATCAACCGACAAGCATTTTGAGTGGGTAAAGGTATTTAATAGAGGTAGAAGTGTGGCCGCTTGGGTGTATAAAATGGATTTATTTGCAAGACGGACATCGGTCACAACTTCCTTGATCGGTGTTTTTTTTAAACTCGCTACACCGTGTAGCGAGTTTCATGACCGATTTAGGTTATTGTAATTACCAATTAAACGCCAACGAGAGTAACCCTAATTAAACTAAACCCGCAACAAACTCGCTACACCGTCTAGCGAGTTCTAAAAATTTGGTTATTTTGAAAAATAGTTTCAAATGTGAGTTATTTTGGGATTTATATTTTTAAATTGAATTATTTGAGAAAAAAATCTGTTAAATACAATAACATGATTTTGCCGTGCATCGAACGGGAGTACTGCTAGTAAGGTATAAAAAAACTAAACTTATGGGCTAGAAATAAATAGATTCGCTTATCACAATGATTTCTATTTGTTCCCTGCCTTGTTGTCAATAGAAATGTTAAGAAAATAATGCTATTTCAATTGAAATTGTATTGGATAAATAATGACTTGTGTTAGATTGGCACTAAATAAATTGAAAAAGTTTCGATAGTGACATACATAAGAAGTATAAAAAATTGATTAACATTGAATGCAATATTCCATGCCCCCCTTCATCTGATTTACAATCAATTGCGAATCAAAGTGAACTACAAATTGAGCGAGACCTATGTTGCGAGCTAATTCTAATCCCGCAATTAAATATTCCGCTTGTTTATTAGATGCCGAAAATTTGAATCTCAAGGCTTTTTCAGGCTTACACTCTTCTCCTGGTGAAACTAGTAAGATTTCTGATTCTCCCTTATCCTTTGTTGATTCAGCAATTCAGTGCTCTCCTTTGTTTCTACTAGACTTGGTACGATTTTCTTGAAGAATTTCTTCTTAGATGTCGCCTCTGCGAGCTCTGCTTGTTACTTAGTGAATGAAGTTTCCAAGATGAAATCAGCTAGTGCCCGTGCCTTGATATCCTTGTGGGATTCATACTTGATGTCGAACTCCGTCAGCTCAATGGACCACTTCAACAATTTTCCCGCTGAGTCTAGTTGATGGAGAATTTTTCTAAGTGGGGCATCTGTCAAAACTGTGATGGTATGAGATGAAAAGTAAGCTTTCAACTTTCGTGCGACAATTACAAAAGCATATACCAATTTTTCTACATTAAAGTATCTCGCCTCCAATTCGCTAAGTGCATTTGAGACATAATACACTGACTTCTTGATATTATCCACTCATTTAACCAAGACTGCTGCAAACGCTAGATTGGATGCGGCGAGATATACAGAGAGCTCGTCACCTTCTTTAGGGCTGCATAGAAGAGATGGTTTTCCCAAATATTTCATTATCTGTTTAAAAGCCTTATCACACTCTTCATTCCAAGAAAACTTCTGGTCTCCTTTCAAAATCTTAAAAAATGGTAAACACCATTCAGCTGACCGCAAGATAAAACGCCCTAAGCAATGATCCTTACATTCAAATGATGGATCTCGCGTATCGTTTTTGGAGGCGACATGTTCAACAAAACCTGATTTTTTTTTCCGGATTGGCCTCTACCCCTCTTCTATTTTCCAAAAATCCCAAGAATATTCCCGCCGTGACTCCAAAAGTACATTTGTTGGGATTTAACTTCATTGAATTCCTTCTCAAGTTGTCAAAAGTTTCTGCGAGATCCTTGAGATGATTACCATCTCTTGTCTTGATTACCATATCATCAATATAAGCTTACACATTCCTTCTGATGTGTGATTTAAACACTTCATTAACCATACGCTGATACATCGTTCCTGCATTTTTCAATCCAAATGACATCAATTTGTAACAAAAGTTCCCTACCAGTGTCCTGAATGCGGTTTTTGCCTTATCCTCCTCCGCCATTTTTATTTGTTGGTAACCCGAATATGCATCGATGCAGCTGAATACTTTATGCCCTGCTATGGAGTTAACCAACTTGTCAATTTTGGGCAAATGATAACTTTTTGGGGCATGCCAAATTCAAATAGGTGAAGTCTATACACATCCTTCATTTTTATTTACCTTTAGGACCATTACTAGACAAGCCAACCAAATTGGATATTGGATTTCCCCAATTATTCCCGCCTTAAGTAGCTTCTTGACCTCCCCGATTACCGCTTTTTCCTTCTCTACCGACAAGTATCTAACTTTCTGCTTAAAAGGCTCCATAATGGGGTCAACGTCCAAACAGTGCATGGCGACGTTCTCATCAATTCCTCTCATGACTTCGGGTTGCCAGGTAAACACTTCTAGACTTTGTTTTAAAACTTTATCAAATGATCTCGCTCTGTTTGAGAAAGTTGTTTCCCAATCTTGATTTTTTGTTCAGGGAAATCATTATTAATTTCCATCTCTTCTAATTCTTCAAGGGCTTGAATGTCAGGCTCATCCCTCATCTGTAATATATCTACCTCAGTATCCTTTTTCCTCTGTGGTTTGGCGGGAACCACGATCTTAACTTCCAGCAGGGCTCCTTGAATATGTCGACCATTTGATGTCTCGATTTCAATTTCCTCGCACTCCTGATCTATTTCTTCAATTACAGGCTCTTTTATTCTAACTAACTGCATTATTCTTGCATATTCAATCCCATTGTTCACTCTTACCATTTCCACAATGACATCCTTTTCAGTGAGATCTGTCTCGTTCGCTTTCGAAATACAATCCTTTTCAGGTCCCTGTAATGCCATTATCATCTCCATCTCATTATTCGTCTCATCATCTGTAGACTCTCCATCAACATCCATTTTCTCATCTTGATGCCTTTCAAATATTTGGGTAACAATGATTGCCGAGTTGTTTCTCATGCTCTCCGTTTCTTTCCATTCCATATCCTCCCCCAAGTTGGCAATCATGTTGACGCGTGACGTTCGACTGACAAGTGTCGTGGTCAGAAAACTCGTGCTAGCCCTTTTTGCCTTCTACATTTCGATCTTTTTCTTCACAACCGTGATGGCTTCACTTTTCAAACTGCCTATGCCATTAGAAGTGGGATACTTGATCCTCTGATGTGGGATCGACACCACCATCTCAAAACATTGCATGAAAGGAATTCCCACTATGGATGTGTAGGGTGATACAAAATCGATTACCAAAAACTCCATTGTGCGAGTTATTACATACTCATCCTTTCCAATATCCACGGCCAAGGCAATCGTCTCTTTTACCCTTACAGTATGATTTGTAAATCCCTCCAAAATTTATGGAGTCAAGTTAGCATCAGTATATTTCATCCTTAAGAAAGCTTCATAGTATAGTATATTGCGACTTGCCCCAAATTCACCCAAACTCGCTGTACAATGTTGTTTCCAGGATAAATGGTAATCACCACATGTTGGTCCCCATGGTTAGTTGATGTCGCCAATTCCTTCCTTGAGAAACTTATTACCCTATCCTCGCGGATATTATGGTACATTAAACACATGACTGAGGCTCATCACCTTATTATTGAGCTGAGTGATGCTAGGGGTTGGATCTAGAATGACATCTACTAAGTTTCGCTCATCTCGCCCAACAAGATTGTCTTCCTTCAGGACGTATTTCGCCAACTCTCCATCATCAATTTTCTTCTTAATGACTCTTTTCAGATTATAACAATCATATGTATCATGACCTTTGCAAAAGCTATTCTGGTCCCTATGAGCTGTACATTGCTTGGCCATTGGGAATGCCGCCGACAAATGGACAGATTTTAGGATCTCGCTTAGTCTGGCATTTAACCGACCCAGCCATGAGAGGAATTTTCACACCATTTTTTTTCTTTTACAAAATATGGCGTTGGAAATGGGAGAGTCGAGAAAAAAACTGAGATAGTCTCCGTTTTTCACACTTGAGCATAACAAATTGAAAAATTAATCTTTCAAATTTTTAACAATTGAGACTCAAAATTTCAAATGTTCAAAACTAAAGATGAATGTGCTGTTAAATACCCTTAGAAACAATATGCTTAGAGACAGAAAGATTAATGTGTTGTCACATACCTTTAAACAACTTAAAGTCAAATTTTCTCACTAAGGACTCAATTTCTCATTTGTTTATAGCTAATGATAAATATTTTGTTACATACCCTTAGAAACAATATGCTTAGAAACAAAAAAAAAAAATCAAAGTTGTGTGATGTCACATGCCCTTTCAATGACGGATAAATTAATTTCTCAGTTGTTTAAAACTAATGATTAATGAATGCAATGTCACACACCTTTTACATAATAGAAAAATTGGCTTACGAGCTATTCAAAATAGAAATATATTTCCACTAACATCATTATTTCAGGATATACCTGTTGAGGGGTAATAACAGAGCATGCAATGAAGATAAAAATGAAACGCGAAACAAAGGGGTTTTGAAGATATAGAGACTGAAAGTGAATCACACGCTTTTGAAGAATGAGTAAGTGATGAGTCTTCCAACAAATATTTTCGCTGATTCAAGAGATCGGAACAGAGGGGAATAAGTTGCAGGAGGTCAAGTCACCCTTGAGTACTTCCAGATATAAAATATTTAGGGCTTGAAAATAAAGGGATTTTGAAGATATAGAGACTGAAAGTGAATCACACGCTTTTGAAGAATGAGTAAGTGATGAGTCTTCCAACAAATATTTTCGCTCCTCTCTCAATTCAATTATCGATTTTTTGATAATTCGATTGAGTTCAAAAAAATTATGAAGTTTTGACCAAAATTGAATTACTCTTAGACTATACTCCCTCCGTCCCACCCAAGTGTGCACCATTGACCAAGGCACGCCGATTAAGAAATATTATTAAGATAATGAAAATGTGTGGTAGAAAATGAAGAGAGAGAATAAGTGGAGTAAATAATAGGTTGGTTGAATAAATTGTATGGTGGAGAATGAGTGGAGTTAATGAGTGGTTGGGGTATGGAAAATATAAAATATTAAAACCTTTTCCATTTTTGGTAGTTCACACTCGGCTGAAACGGACCAAAAGGGAAATAAGTGTACACTCTGGAACACGGAGGGAGTATATCAATTATGCTATTTCTTTCTGTGCGGCTAGATAATCCCCAAAACGAGTTGCCAAGGGGAGGGGCGGTCGGAGGCATGGAAGGGTAGAGAAAGAGAGAGAAAATGTGTGTATATTTTGGTACATTTGGGAGGTGATGGTTTTATTTTGGGTTGAGATATTTTTATTATTTGAAGATTTTGTAAATATTTTGATTTCTACTTAGGATATACTCCTTCCTTTTCGCTCGAAGTGTCTCAACTTTCCTTTTTTGACGTCCCATTTAAAGTGTCTCAATTTCAAAATGGAAAGTTTTTATTATTTTTATACTCTTCCTACCCCACTCATTCTCTCTCCTATTTTACTTTTACACTCACAACATTCTCTCTCCTAACTATTCCTCCCACTCATTCTCTCTCCTATTTAATTTTCCATACTCACAACATTTAACTTTTTTCTCTTTCTTACCTCACTTTCCTTGATTCCCGCGCCGATCTCATTTTTTGAGACACTTCGGGCGGGTCGGAGGGAGTATTAATAAAATGAAAGAATGTGAACTTGTTGAGCATTTTACTTGGTTTCAAAATGTTTTAGGGGCCGTTTGGTAATTTTGGTTTGTTTTCAGAGCAAAGTAAAATGGAAAGTTGACTTCAGTTCATGATGTACGATATCGGTTAAACTTCTAATGGAGTAAGCTCTTGACAAATTGAAACCCTAAGGACTTATAAGATGATGCCGAAAATCGGATCCGACTAGATTCCCGATCGTCGATTCATTCAAGGGCCTGTCAGTTCTTACTAATTCGTATGTTGATTTCAATCACAAGCATAAGAATTTGATCCCCTAAGGACTTATAAGATGATGCCGGAAATCGGATCCGACTAGATTCCCGATCGTCGATTCACTTATCAAAAAAACGTCTTTTAAAATTGCAATAATCACCCCTCTATTTCTTGAAGATCACGGGGAAGTGATCTTCAAAAAAGAACCTCTGCCCAAGTACAACCAACAATCCCGAGGCACGTCGAATCTCTGCCTGAGTACAACCAACAATCCCGAGGCACGCCGAACCTCTGCCCGAGGACACACCTAGCACTCTTGAGGCACGCTGAAGCTCTGTCCGCAGACACCAGTGCATCCCGAAGCAATCCCGATCCGTCCCGGAACACTATTCACACTCAAACACTATTCCCTAGCGAAAGATAGAGGGGTATCGAAAGACTCCTGTATACGAGGCGACTCGGGTGAGCTCTACTATTCTCTTCCCGAGGCGTAGCCTGACCTCCGAACTCAAAATCTCATCGCATAACAACCTTTTTTAAACAAAGTCTTTTTTCAATATTTTGGGCTATATCAAAATGGCGTGGCGACTCCTCCAAACAAACGCAGTGACACCTCCTGACCAAGCAAGCGAGATGTCCGATCCGCGCAGCCGGATCTGGGTAATTTCAACACTACGCGCACTGCTGCCTCGGTACACTGCACACTACAACCCTTAACCCGGGCCGGGGTGACCGTTCAGCAGCAGTTTGATTGGCCTTCCTATGCCCTTCGAGCGTGCATGGGGTCATCCCAAATAGCCCTTCCTAGCCCGTGTAACCATGCACCCTTTGTGTCACACTTCGTCCAAGACCTTGGTTGGTTTTTGGCTTAGTTCGTGTCATAAAGTCTGAGTGTATGCTTTTACACCAATCTCCCTCACAAGTCAAACTTAAAAAGTTGAGATCAAAGGTCGTTTCTCGACACGAAGTCTTTGCTTTTCAGCTTTGACTTTGACGCGGGACCGTGCTAACCTAAGGATGTTGACTTCGACCGTGACCCGTACGGCATATGTGTTAAAATTTTACATGACCGGCTAGCCTTAAGTTCACTTTTCCTTTTGTTGGTGGAATCCGCTTGCCCTATAGGACCCTCGCTCAGGATTGTCCATCCCGGGAAGAAGATTTACAAGTGAAAAATGAGGGGCCTATAGACGTAGTGTCAGGATCCACTGATCTAAGACCTAGGGTAGTTGCAAAAAAGAAAACCAATCTTTTCCAACCAATTCGGACTCTGAGAAAACTCGTTTTAAGTAAACTAAAGCGGTAACTGCACGTTGCACAAGCCTAAAGCCTTGAGCCAAATACCCCTTCCGAAACCTAAGCCCTACCTTTCGTTCCCTTCAGCGAACAAAGAGTGGTTCAGAATTCCGGGTCAGTGCCTCACCAGAATTACTGTTATGGAAACGTCATATAGTTCCTTAGTTTCCTCAGTTCCTACAGCCAGACACTCTGATATGACAGACTCGCCGAGAAATCGTGACGGGAATGGAACCCCGCCACCGGTAAACGACATGACACTGGAAGAAGCCATCCGGGCCTGTGAGGTTCACAAGAAACAGAAAGAGGATCAACAGAATTTTGTGGTACAGCTTCTAAATGAGCGAGGTATAGCAGCTATCCCCCAGCCAGATGGTAATTTCTTTCTAATCGAGGACGACGATCCTCCTCGATCAGCTCCCCTAACCTTCAACCAGGTTCCTCCACCGTCAAACTACGAGAATCCTTCAAACCATGGAAACAGCCGACCAAAATCAAACACAATTCTTCGGATCTGGACAACCTTCTTAATGCTTGTTGGGATATGCTTAATGCAAAATATTTTTTCTCTATGCATTTAGTTCATCAAACGGCAAATGTTAAAGTCGATGTTAGCTAAGGACCCTAAGGCCCACTTTCCAAACCAATATCCCATTTTAACCCGTTTGAGATTAAAATTCCAAATAAACCCAAAGGCCCATAAAGAGATAACGGCGTTAATAGATGGAACGGTGTTAATTGCCTAAAATCTCGCCGTCTCCGTGATTTCTGGTACTAGAATCGTAATCCAAACCTCAATTCCGGCCAAAATCAAACACAAATCCACGCGAGGGAGGTCATCGGCGAAGAGATTGAAGATCGCCTCTGATAACATCCGATCTAGAATTGCGTTATTCCGATTTTGTAAGGTATGTTTTAATTTATTTTTTTAATTGGAATTCGTTTTTGACAGTGTTCATCAATTCATATAAGATGTTGTTGACAGTGTTCATCAATTAATAGCAATTGTTGTGTGAAAAAATTTGTTTCGAGACACTTGGATGGTCCGATAGCAAATGGTATCGGACCTTTCAAAGGCATTTTGATTGTGTTTGTTGATGTCTTATGTGATCTGTAACAGGTATTATAACAATTGCTATATTATCTGATCTAGGGTTTATATGATTCTGAGTTTACATGAGTCATTTAGTTTTAGATTATTTATGTGGCAGAGGACCTGTTCCAGGTCCTATATCATTTGCTATAGGACATGTTATATTGTGCATTTCATTGTTTGATTAGAAGATAATTTGATTGAGTTTGATTGTTTGATTATGTGGTATATGCCTTGTAATAGGTCCTATATCCCTTAATAAAGGATCTGTTGAAGTGATCATATGATTTTGAGGCAAATTTCTTCATTATATTTTTTATTATTAATGTGACAGAGGACCTGTTAAAGGTCCTATAAAATTTGCTATATGACCTGCTCTATTTTGCTTGTTGATTTGGATTTGACTTGATTTATATTGCATATGACCTGTTATAGTGTGCATTTGTATAGAGGAGATGATTTATGTTGCAGATGATTTCGTTACTTATTCAATCAACTTACTCGAGAAAAAGATTAAGTTTCATGTTGCATTTGTTTGGAGATGATTTATGTTGCTTATGACCTGTTATAGTGTTCATATGATTTTGAGAGACGAATAGAGGAGATGATTTATGTTGCAGATGATTTATGTTGCTATAAGACCTGGATAAGTATTGATCCAGTAACAATTGTTCCAGGTCCTATATCCTTTGTTATAGGACATGCTATAGGACCTGCTATATTTTACTTTTTGATTTGGATGTGCCTTGATACAGTAACAATTGTTATATAAAATGATTTATATCATTATATATGAATTGTCCTTGTTTGTGGCTTATGTTTTATTTTTTGTTTTTTTATGAAAAGGTGGAAAACTACGATGTCTGCAGATAAGAGAATGACCCGTATGCAGACAGGAAAATCAAATGAAGATGAAACAGTTAAATCAGCAGATGTTATACTGTCTCAAGATAAGAGAATCGTACGTTACTCACCAAAGAAAACAACAGAAGCAAAAAAAAAAAAAAAGCAAAAGGAACAACTAAAAGTGCAAAGGGACTCACCTGGATCCCTTGTTTCAGATCTAACCTCCATTCTATATCATCTATCCTGACAGAGGTTGATTTAAGGGAATCTCATTTAAACAGGTTGAAGATATCACCTTTCTTCAACCTATTCAATTCTATAAACTCAAACAAAGATGTTAACTTGAGGAAGATGGACTCAACAATAGAAGATTTGATCAGATGCTACAAGCCAAAGGAAAAGAAATTTTTGCTGGGCAAAGTTTTGGTTGGGTTGAGTGCAAGTGATGTAACATCTATATTTGGTGTTGTTTCTGAAAGTGAATTGATAGATATGAAGAAAAAAAGGGATAGGCACTCACTTGGGATAGTTGAGAGGCTATTCCCAAACTGTAAAGCAAATGAAATAACCATGAAAAAAGTGAAAGAAAACTTGAGAAGGCTGGTCAGTAGTGATAGAGAAGTTGATATATGAGACGTTGTGAGATTGCTGAATCTCATAGCATTGGGGTCTGTGTTCTTTGCTTCAAAGGGTGAGGTAATGTCTCCGGGGTTTTTATAGTATGTGGATGATTTGGAAAGAATGAAGAGCTATGATTGGTCAAGCGCGATTGTAGATAACTTGCTTCAGTCTCTAGAAGAGAAATATAAATCACCGATCCTCGTTGTTGGATGTGTATCAATCTTACCGGTAATATCATTTTAAATTTATATCTCTAATTTTATTTTAGTTACTGTTATTTACTATAAGTAAAATTATATATGACTGATCATATTTCTCTTTATTTTGTAAATGTAGTATTGGTTTAACGAGCACACAAAGGTGATCAATGCAACAAGAAACTTGCTTCCAAGGTGTATGAAGTGGGAAGTATCAAAGAAAATTGCCAATTTCAAGGATTTTATCAAAAACTTGAGAAGTGATCAGGTATAAAACACGTTGACGATGTTATGTAATAAATTGTTTAGTATTCTCATATCCTATACCAGTTGCTATAGGACAATTCATAGTGTTGATATCAGTTGATATAGGACCTGCTCTATTTTGCATTGAATGGTCCTATATCAACTGATATAGGACCATTCAAATTCTTATATAATTGGTATATGATTTTTTTGAGGTCCTATATCACTTGATATATGACCATTCAATGGTTTTTTTAGCTGTGAATATGAGTTTGTTAAGTCCTATACCAGTTGATATAGGACCCTTCATAGTGTTGTCATGTCCTATACCAGTTACTATACAATTTGCTATAGGACCATTGAATTGTTTATATTATGTTCTCAGGTCCTATAGCATTTGCTATAGGACCATTCAAAGGTGTTATAGCAAATGTATGGGGTGTTAGTAGTTCTTATAATACATGTATTCATTTCTTATATCACTTGTTATCGTTAAATATATTCATTCGATATAATAATTTTATCATAGGTTCAAGTTGAAGAGCTCGCATTGACAGATGAAGAGAAGGTGTTGTTGATGGAGAAACCAAATGAGGATGGAAAATATGATGATTTTGAAATGTCAGTGGAAAAACTTGGTACTGAAAAAAGGATTGGGGGAGGGGATGAAGGAGGAGGTACGAATCTTCAAGATTTAGCAGATAATTTTGAATTAATGTTGGGGACCAATCTGACACCTACTGATAAAGGTCAGGGGAGTGGGACAAATGAATTGATTGAGTTGAGGAGTGAAAATGAAAGATTGAAGCTGGAAAAAGCTAAGTTGCTGGGACAGATAAAGGAGTACGAATTGAAAACCAACAACGCGATTGAAGAGGGGCATGTTTTTTTGGCTGCTGAGGTTGAGATGAGGAGAACATTTGACAAAGCGCTTAAAGAAAAGGACAGAGAGATTGAGAAACTTAAAAGTTTGCAAAAGGAGAGAGACAAAGAAATAAAAAATTTGGAGGAAAAATTGGCTGACAAGGATAATGACAGTTTGCAAAAAAAACCAAAAGGCGATGAAGAAAAGGGTATGGACATTGTGGCTGTGGGGGATCATGACAAGAAAGTTGATACTATGGGCTCAATGGAAAGAAGAGTAAAGGAAAGAGGGGATAAGAGGAAGAGGAAGGTGGATCCTGATTACACGTACGACGGAAAGAAGAGAAGGCCACAGGTTTCAAACATAGAGGGAAAGAAGAAAAAAGAAAAAGAAGAATTGGTTGGGAGTAAAATTGTTTTAGATGTTGATGAATTGGAAGACAGAAGTGTTTTCTTACCAACATTTAATGAGAACTTTAGTCTCACAACCAAGTCAATGGATGATGAAACAAAGAGAAAATTTACAGATTTATGCGGAAGACTCGCACGTCCGTAAGTACCACTTTTATTAAAAGTTGTTTTCATTTATTAAAAATTTTGATGATAATAGAAATGTATTTTTTTTTTGTTTTTCCAGTGTTAGTGTATGGTACATTTCGGGATTGCATGTGGCGATGTGGCAACTGTGGGAATTGGCTCATGATATGATGACCGAAGGCCGCAGTGACAAACATTTTTTATCCCTGAACTATTTTGCATGAATGCTCTATTTTTGCTTTTTGATTTGGATGTGCCTTGTTTGCTTTTTGCTTATAAAATTTGCTATAGGACCTGTTCTACTGTTAATATGCTTCTGAGTTAACATGCTTCATTATGTTTGCAATTATTTATGTGGCATAGGACCTGTTCCAGGTCCTATAACATATGCTATAGGACCTGTTATAGTGTGCATTTGATTTGGAGATGATGTGATATATGACTTGTAATAGGTCCTATAACCTTTGCTATAAGACCTGTTCTTTTTAGCTTTTTGATTTGGATGTGCATTTATATAGGTCCTATAACCTTTGCTATAGGACCTGGATGAGTATTGATCCAGTAACAATTGTTGTATTATTAATGGAATTTTAGGTAATAGATGCTTACCTAAATATTTTGAGGGACAAATACAAGGAACTCCCCCCTCCATCTGGTGGACGCCAAAGGTCAAAAGTTAATTTTGTCTCAAGTTTTGCTACCGTAAGTCTTATTTATTGATTTAAAAGATACTTACGCCTCAAATTTTTTTTGTTTATTAAAGTTAATTATCAGCTTTGTGCTTACATTTAAAATTTATTTGTTTCAAGCAATGGTTGAAGGAAAAGAACTCAGAAGAAATACAGAGAGGAATAAACAATGTCATCAAACAATTTGCGGATGATGAGACAATTTTTATATTGTTTCCAATTCACTCTTCATGGAATGATCGTGGTGTCAGGTGTAACGATCATTGGACATTGCTAGTGCTTGACACCGAAAATGGGGAATATAAATTTTACAACTCCATGAAGAGGACAAAAGGAAAAGACCACTACGCAACACACGGAAAACTAATGGTAATATTTTATATATGAGCTGTAATATGTTGGGTATTGTAACGACCCTAACCCTAGGCACTAGTTTTAGTATAATATTATATGTTTTACTATTAATGATGATATTATGTGTTCATTTTATCTGTAATTTATTATATTAGGATAAAATGATAAGGAAATAAATAATGTTCTAAAGTAAAAATAAGAATAGAAAATAAATAAAGTAATAGATTGGAGTGGTGATAAAATGAGCAAATAAAATGTTTGGATTGGGAGGAATTATTTTAAATAAGTGAAAGAATTGTGTGGTGGAAGTATGGTGTGGGAAGGGGGGCCTTTTCCCTAAATTACTCCCCATCCTTCCCACAAAGTCAACACCATACTCCCACACCCTCCTCCCTCCATCCGGCCCCCCCCTTCTTCATCCTCTTCACTCAACTTCTTCCTCCCTCATTCATTCACTCTTCTTCCTCCTTCTTCATTTTCTTCATACTCCCTCTTCACTATCTAAAGCCATGGAAGCTCTCAAACCCTATTATTGAAGCTAAGCCATTCTTCATCAAATTCAAGTCTAAGAGTAGTTTTGGAGTTGGATCACCTAGAGGAATCAATCAAGCTTTGAAGATCATCTTTCATCCTAAAATCCTAAGGTGAGTTGTTATGACCTCCTTTCATCTATGTGCTCATAAACTATCTATTGTTGTTCTTGGTGTTGTGATTGTTATTATATGCTTTGGAAGTCTTCTTGGAGTTAGAAAATGGATTAATGACTTAAAAAGATAGTGGTTCATGGGAGTTGATTTAGATTTTTAAGGAATGGATGGAATTTGAAATTGTTGAAGTTAGGGTTCAATGAAGATGAGTTAAAAGGGTTGAAATGGGTAGAAATAGTAGTGATAAATAATCTAGGGTTACTTGGTTTTGGAGTTTACACGTTTGTTTGGGATTTGGTGAAATGAAGGTGTTCTTGGGTGTTCTTGAATAATCAATGGTAGAGGGAAGGAAGAACTAGGGTTAAAGGGGTTAAAAACCTAAGTTTGGGCTGGCAGGAGGCTTGGGCGGTCGCCCAAGGGGGCTGAGCGGCCGCCCATGCTGGCAGAAACTCACATTTCCTTGAAAACCCTCTTGGGCGGTCGCCCAAGAGGTTTGGGCGGTCGCCCAAGACCCCAGAAATCCTAACTTCAATTCGAACTGCATTCGTTTAGCAATCTTGTGATGGTCATAACTTAATCATATTAAATCAGGAATTGGATGGTTCTTGGGTCTAAATTGGGTGTTTTTCTGAGTACTTTCTGAATGTGATGGTTTCATAGCTAAAGAAGTTATCCTTATGTCCCAAAAATCTGATTTGGTTACAGCAGTAGTATTGTACGTTAGAAGTTGAGTGGAAATTGAATAAATCATAGTTAATTCATACGGACTCGAAATTGGATGGTTCAAGAGTCCAAATTGAGTATTTTTAGGTGATCTCTCAAATGGAATTGGTTTTATAAACTAAATATGTAATGATCATTTCCAGATATTCTATTTTACCATGTGACTATATTGTTTATCCCCTTTGTGGATTATTTGGCAAGTGTTATGTGGCTCCCCAAGTGTGGAATATTTGACAAGTTGTTATGTTATCCCAATGTGTGGATATGTTTACTATGTAGTTGTATGGTTATTCCATTTGTGAATTTATTTGTTATCATTCATATTTTGTTGATGATACTATGCATAGTGTATTACTTAAATGTTGCATTATGGCATTGATTGGCATGAGTATACATTACCATGTTGTTATATTACTATCCCGGTTTGTGGATTTATCTCAAGTATCTATCATGTGCTTGAGCGTGTTTATGTTCGGGTGGGTATGATGGATGCCAATCAATTATGGATTTGTTCTATAAGTGATTGAAGGTACATCATACCGTGACCCTTCCCCACTCTGCGCCACGGGGCGGGGGCCGTGCTAACGATCCGTATTGACCCAAAGGCTTTACGGACTGTTGCGATCGTTGTAAGGAGGGACGATATTATTTTTGGATATTCTAATATAGGTATCCTTTCTTATATGGATGAGTCCTGGGTATGAGTCCTATAAGAGGTGAATGTCTTTGGAGGCAATTCACCAAAGAGTGAGTTTTACTCCCACGTTGTACGACTTATTGTTCGGACGGGAAAAGGTAAAATGAGGTAACGTAAGGTGTTTACCGCTTTCATAATGTGTTATGTGCTACCATGCTATGTGTTGCACTTTGTTTGGCATCTTGCTGCATATCATAATAGCTCATTGAGATTTATTCTCACCCCTCTCCCTTTACTGTTTTAGATTTCGAGACAGGTGACCCGAACCAGTGAGGCCGGGGATATCATTGTGGACTTGTACTTTTGGGGCTTGTCAGGTTAAGTTAGAAGTTGGCTATTAGGAGTATTTATTAAGTATTCCACTTTTATAATTTGTATGGACAACACTTTTACTAAACAATGTTATTCAGAGTTTTGTGTAATTAATCAGATTTCGGTTCATTAAAGTTGTAGTTGGATTTCCTTTAAGTAAGGATATTATCAATTGATTTTTATTTGGAAGTTTGAAAAGTGGTATTCTTTTAAAGGCAAATAAATGTTTTAAAAATCAAGATGGATTTTCTTAGTTTGAGCTCCCTTAGCTCGGGACACGTGTTAGGTCCCGGGTTGGGGTGCTCACAGGTATAATGTTACAAGGACATATAGCAACTGCTATAGGACCTTTAAAATGCTTTATAGCTTTGAATATGACGGTGCCAGGTCCTATAGCAAAGGCTATAGGACCATTCAAATTAATATTTTTATTTTTTTTTTAATTCAGCTACCTGGTGTTTGATTGCTTTTTTCTATTTCAGTTTGAACATGTCAGGGCACTGTACAAACGAATAGAGGAGACTCAAAAGGACGTGGATACTTTCATAGAATTGAAACGCGGAGACATTCCACAACAGCGAGATGATAGTTTGGATTGTGGAATAATCGTCCTAATGGAAGCAGAGGAGATGTTTGATAAAGGAGTTATTAGCAAGACATATGAAGACGATGCTGTCTCGAAGTATAGGGGGAAAATGATACATGACATTTTAGCAAGTCCACATTGTCCTCATCATTAATAAATTAAACATCTTAGTTTCTTTTTGGATTGAATGATAAAAATTGATAGTTGTTGAACAGTTTAGTTTTATATTTGATATATGTTGGTTAAATATATCCTGTTTAAAATGACGGTGCCAGGTCCTATAGCAAAGGCTATAGGACCATTCAAATTACTATTTTTAATTTTTTTGAATTCAGTTACCTGGTGTTTGATTGCTTTTTTCTATTTCAGTTTGATCATGTCACGACACTGTACAAACAAATATTTTTAAGGTCTCATAGTGGGTTTTCTTTATTAATTCTTTATTGAGCTATGGTGCAAGTGGGCGGTCGCCCACGAGGGGTGTGGGCGGTCGCCCATCACAACAGCAACATCTTTCTTCAGCAAACATCACACATGGGCGGTCGCCCATCTTAACATGTGCGGTCGCCCACTCCAACAGCGGTTTAAATGCTTGGTAATCTCTAGCTTGGGCGGTCGCCCACCTTGCCTGGCGGTCGCCCATGGCGACGGTGGCCATGACTTTGATGCTCTCCAGTTGAGCTTGCATCAATTGTCCTATAGCAAATGGTATAGGACCTTTCAAAGGCATTATTGTTTGGTATATGATGTTGGGAGGACCTATAGCAATTGCTATAAGACCAATTAAAGGACTAATAGCTATGTATATGATGTTGGTAGGTCATATAGCAATTGCTATAGGACCAAATGAAGGGCTTATAGAGATTTGTATGATGTTGGCATGTCCTATAACAATTGGTATAGGACCTTTCAAAGGCATTATTGCTTGGTATATGATGTTGAGAGGTCCTATACCAATTGCTATAAGACCAATTAAAGTGCTAATAGCTATTTATATGATGTTGGCAGGTCCTATAGCAATTGCTATAGGACCAAATAAAGGGCTTATAGAGTTTTGTATGATGTTGGCATGCCCTATAGCAATTGGTATAGGACCAATTAGATGATTGTTACTACAGTAATAATCCTGTTACATTTCATTCATACGTAGGTGAAATTACCCGGGATCCGGCTCGCGCGCGGAGGGCCCCCCGTGCATCTCGCAAATTCGTCGGCTGACCCGGGAATGTTCGCCGGATCCAGAGGCACAATCGCGCCCCGGCATCTGGCTTATTCCGTCTTAGCGTTTGCGAGGTTGGAGGTGTCTCGCTGTGTTTTGCTTTGTAGAGTCGCCACGCCGTTTTTATTAAGCCCAAAACATTGAAAAAGGGCATCAGTTTAAAGATAAATTTTAAACTGTTTTTGTGTGATGAGATTTTGAGTTCGGAGGTCAGATGACTCCTCGGGAAGAGAATATTAGAATATTAGAGCTCACCCGAGTAGCCTCGTAAAACGAGTCTTTCGGATACCCCTAATATCCTTTAAAAAGTTGTGTGTGTGTGTGTGCTTTTAAAAATGCATGCTGTATCGGATGTCTACATTGTATTGAAATGTATTGAAATAGTATAGGAAGGAAGCCTTACCAATGTTGGTTCGTGTCTGTCTTCCGCAGGGGAATAGTGTTTGAGGTCGGAGTAGCGTTCGTACGGATCGGGATTGCTTCGGGAGATGCGGTTGTCCGCGCGGACGAGTTTCGGCGTGAGTTGAGGTTGTAGGCTGCGTTCGGGCGAGAGGTTCGGCGTGCGTGGGGATCGTCGGGATCACTCGGGCGAGAGGTTCGGCGTGCGTTGTGGTGGCGAGTCACTCGGGCAGAGATTTCGGCGTGGTTTTGGGATCGTCGGTTTGACTCGGAAAAGAGCCGGACACGTGGAAAGACCGAGCGAGGCCTCGGAGTACCACGAGGGGCCTCAGAGTACCTCGAGAGTGCCTCGGGGCAGCGCGGGAGCGTCTCGGGAGCGCTCGGAGGAGGCCGGAGCACCTCGAGGGCTCGGAAGGCCTCGGAAGGATCGAAGGGCGGGAATGCCTCGAAAAGGTCTTAGAAGGGGAGCCGAAGGCTTAGGGAGGAAGAGAGAAGTGGGAGGTGTGAAAAAATGAGGAGGGGGAGCCCTCTATTTATAGTAAAAATTTCGGAACAAAGAGGTCGTACGGACCTTCTTGGTTATCCGAGAATTTTGGATTTCCTCGATTTGAGGGAATGCACAATGATGGAGAATATTTGGGAATGATGATGTTCCCTGAGCAATAAGGTCGTACGGACCATCTTGCATGCAAAGAGGTCCGTACGGACCAACTCTGCACATGGAAGTCATCATTTCTCCGGGATTTGAGGGAATATTGTGGACTTTAAGGGGATTTAGTAATCATTGAAACAAAGAGGTCCGTACGGACCTTAATTCTTTCGATTTCTGAAAATTCCAAAAGGTCCCTTTGTCCCTTTTTATCCCGAAAAGGCTCCTCCCACCTGGTTTGGTTGGGGGTTTGAGAGGGTTTTGAGAGGGTTTTGAGTGAGAGGGTCTACGAGATTTGCGTGGATGAGTCAACTTGGTGTTTCAGAGTGTTTGAAAGGAGTGATCGAGATTGGGGTACTTACGAAGCCCCTCGACGACGACGTCACTTATGAAAGAAGTGGGGTCGTCGATAAGATAAGTCCTGTCACGGATCGCGTCTTTGGGAGAGGAAGTGGCCGCGTGAGGGTGAAAGTATTGAGGCGTGGTTGGTGTCCTTTTGGGTGGACCAGTTTAGATTGATAGGTTTGGACCACTGTGATAGGATTCCTACGTATCCACTGGCGGGAATCAAGCACAGTCGTAGTTCGGGTGTGGGGTGAGTGTTACGTGAATGCGGGCGTGGTGGTGCCACAGGTGTTGTGTGACCGCCGAGGTCGGTGGTGAGCGTGGTGGCGTCTGGTGGCCGTATAGGTTGATGGCAAGGACGTGGTGGCGTCTGGTGCGCCGTATAGGTCGGTGATAAGGGCGTGGTGGCGTCAGGGTGGCTGTCGTATAGAGTCGGGTGATAAGGACGTGGTGGCGTCACAGGTGGCCGTATAGGTCGGTGATAAGGACGTGGTGGCGTCTGGAGTGGCCGTATAAGTCGGTGATAAGGACGTGGTGGCGTCTGGGTAACCGTATAGGTCGGTGATAAGGACGTGGTGGCGTCTGGGTGGCCCGTATAGGTCGGTGATAAGGGCGTGGTGGCGTCTGGGTGGCCAAGTATAGGTCGGTGATAAGGACGTGGTGGCGTCTGGTGGCCGTATAGGTCGGTGATAAGGACGTGGTGGCGTGCCGGTGGCCGTATAGGTCGGTGATAAGGACGTGGTGGCGTCTGGGTGGCCGTATAAGTCGGTGATAAGGACGTGGTGGCGTCAGGTGGCCGTATAGGTCGGTGATAAGGACGTGGTGGCGTCACGGTGACCGTATAGGTCGGTGATAAGGGCGTGGTGGCGTCCGGTGGCCGTATAGGTCGGTGATAGCGTCTGGTGGCCGTATAGGTCGGTGATAAGGACGTGGTGGCGTCTGGGTGGCCGTATAGGTCGGTGATAAGCGTGGTGGCGTCAGGTAGCCGTATAGGTCGGTGATAAGGGACGTGGTGGCGTCACGGGGTGGCCGATATAGGTCGGTGATAAGGACGTGGTAGCGTCACAGGTGACCGTATAGGTCGGTGATAAGGGACGTGGTGGCGTGGGTGTAGCCCATAGGTCGGGTGATAGGCACGTGGTGGCGTCTGAGGGTTGAAACTTAGTTCGGGAGTATGAACCTAAGTTGTGACCTAGGCTGTATGACTTACCTAAGTTGGGATTTAGTTTCGGGAAGTATGAACCTAAATTGGGACCTAGTTCGGGAGTATGACCTAAGTTGGGACCTAGTTCGGGAGTATGACCTAAGTTGGGATTTAGTTTCAGGAGTATGAACCTAAGTGGGACCTAGTTCGGAGTATGACCTAAGTTGGGACCTAGTTCGGAGTATGACCTAAGTTGGGAAAGGAGCTCGGGCTTACTTTGATGGCCGATTACTTGTTTGCCGTTGAAGTGGGTAAGGATGATGGCCGATGATTGCATGCATTTGGCGTTTGGAGGCGCTTCGTGCCTTGGGACTTGTACTTTGAGAGGTGTTGGCTCCTTCGCGTGCTTGTTTGCCGTTAGTGGGCGAGAATGATGGTCGGTCTTGAGGATATGCGGTCTTATGACTTCCCTTTTTGACTTGTTGGGGGAGGAGCTCGGGCTTACTTTGATGGCCGGTGCTTGCTTGCCCGTTGAAGTAGGCGAAGTTCGGGCTTGTCCGGCCTAGGTGCTTGAATTGCTGAGGATGCATGACCTTGTAGGAGGCCACTACATTGGGAAAGATGACTTCGGACCTCTTTTGAGGGCCGTTGGTTGAGCGTTTGGAGCGTCTTGTGCCTTGATATGCCCAAATTCTTGGCCAGGAGGTGTTGGCTCCTTCTGACTGCCGCTTGACGGGCTTCTTGAATTGCCGTTGGAGTAGGCGAGACCGGTCTTGCAATGGCGGTGGTTGGATTTAGTGCCGTTAAGTAGGCGAGACCGGTCTTACGCGGCAGTGGATTGATTTGCCGGTTGAAGTGGCGAGATCCGGTCTTGGCTTGATGGCCGGTGGTTGAATTGCCGTTGAAGTGGCGAGAGGGACGGTCTTACGTTGACCAGGTGGTTGAGTGCCGTTGAAAGTGAGGCGAGGACCGGTCTTACGTTGATGGCCGGTGGTTGAATTGCCGTTGAAGTGGCGAGAGACCGGCCTTATGACCAAAGGGGAGTTCTTTGAAGTGCTTACGGCCATGGCAGTGGATTTGAATTACCGTTGAAGTGGCGAAACCGGTCGTGTGGGGCCTATGTTGAGTGCAGAGCCAGGTGTCGCGGAAGCGATTGGCGCGCTCCTTTTGTGGTATGCGGCTGTCAGAGACTTTGTTCTCGAACCACGCGGCACCGCGGCTCCCTTTGCTCTGGTGGAGAGCTTGATTGACTGGATAGGAGTCTGCGCGACATTGCTGAAGAGGCGAGCGAGCTTAGGCTGAGCTCTACTTCTCCTTGGACCGGTTTAGCGGGGTGTGTGATTCGTTGGCTTTGTTTTGACTTTGCTCTGGAGGTATGAGTTTATTCTTTGTTTTTGATTTAGCGATACTTGTATTTCTCCATTGTCTTTTGACCGAGCCTTCTACATTTTTGTCGCAGGTGTGGTTTTATGAGGTTTTCCGGTGCTTCCCGTGGGATAGAGATCCACAGAGGTGCTGCGTACCACTGCTATCTTTGGATGGGCTCATACGGCGAGGAAGGAGGAGACCGGCGGGGGGAAGCTCACCATCGCCTACGAGGATGTGCGGAGCGTCACGAGAGGGATAAGCCGTGAGGAGGGTTCGTCTTGTTCCGTGGACTCGGTATAGGGGATGAGCTTGAGGGCTCCCGAGGTGACGGCGCGGCGGAAGATCTTTGCGGGGCTTGACTTGTGATGCCATGTTGATGCACGGGAGAGCGGGTCTTACGGCGCATGGCCCCGGTGTGCTTTCCCGTGGCTCAGAGGACCCTCCCTTTGGGATGCTTGATTCCGGGACATGGACGTGCTCGATTTCAGAGAGGTACCTTGGCGGTGTCGGCGAGGAGTTCATTTTATATGGAGAGGAAGTGCAGGGCGCTTCGTGAGGAGGAAGGCGAGGGCCGCGCGCCGCAGTGCACTGCGCGGGAGAGAGGGCCGGCCCGCGAGCTCCCAGAGGGATTCCGATGCGGGACCAGGATTTCCACGCTACGTCCATGAGGACGGATCGAGAGGAGGTAATGCATGCCACGCCAGATTCGGAGCAGTCTCTGCCGCCTACGAGTGGACCCCCATGACGCGAGCTGCGGTAGAGTGTGCAAACTCTTTTCCATCTTGGCATCTTTTACTGCGTTTTTCTCTTTTTGTTGTTGAGTATAATTGCATTTGATGAGCGTTTCCCTTGAAACTTCTTGTTGGGTGCGGAGTCCCGGGGAGAGCCTACGATTTATGCTTGACTCGCCGTTATGTGGCGATGCGGCTCCTTCCCCAGCAAGATGGCGGTCGAAGGTGTCCTGTCTGGTCTTCGCTGGGTCGTGTGCCGGCGTACGGAGCCTATGCCTTCGAGGCATGCAGTACGTGGACGTTCCTCCGCCTAGAGCCGAGCCAGAGCCGCAGCAGGAGGGGCCTTTGTGAGGGGCGGCATAGCATGGATGCCGGGACTTCTTCGGGAGGCTGCAGGGCCTTCGAGGGAGCGGCCCATGCGCTCCCGGTTCATGCCTCAGCAGAGCCCGTGACGGCGCGCACAGAGGAGTGGCCAGGGTTCCTGAAACCTTCTTTCTTTGATCCTTTCGCCGGATTTGATCCTTTCCGGGAGTACTTCTCGTGGGAGCCTCGGGGCGGAGTGCTCGGTTAGATTCGAGTCAGAGGATGTCGACGGGGCGAGTTCGTTGATGCCCGACTTTTCTTTGGAGGATCTTGGCGAGGAGGATGTATGATGCAGGATTACGAGTAGTATTCATTTGCTTTCCCTCTTTTGCATATCCCTCTCTCTTTTTTTTTTTTTTTTTTGTTTAGCAAACAGGAGACATTTCATGTATACATCAATAAAACACATAGTAGCTTTGCATGGCAAACGGTATTTTATTTTAAGATGTAATGTCATTTATTTTGTGATTCCGGGAATTGTCCTAGAAATTGTTGCTATTATTATTTTATTTTTGTACATGCCACGGTGCCGCTGAGAGTGCAAGCCAGTTTGTGGGTAGTGTTGGTTTTGCCGGAAATGAGCTTTGGCCGGTGTTTGACCTGTTTGGAGCTAAGGTTTCTTGAGGACGGTGATGTTTGTTTAATGCTTGTTTTCACGGGAAATGGGTCTTACATTTTGCGAGCGAGGTCCGTGCGGACATACTTAGCATGCAAAAGAGGTCCTGGGTACGGACCAACCTTGCTTTTGGGAAGGACATAAATGCTTTCCAAGCAATGCTGGATTCTTCCCTCATTTCCCCATTTGCGGCCATTTTCGAGCTTTCTTCCCCATTTTCTCTAAGGAATCCTCCATTTTTGCACATGGATTCTTCGTATGTC